>AWUE01022629.1:0-25368 GCA_001974825.2 Corchorus olitorius | reverse complement strand
AATTTAATGTTTAATTAGTTTTAATTTGAAATAATTTACAATTAATTTTCATTAATTTAATTAGTTTAAATTAGTGTTAAAACATATGCATTACATATTTAATTTATGTTAATTTAAAATTTAAATGTTGCGATTAGTTTAGTTTAAATATTTAATTTATATATTAGTCAAGGATCATTGGATCAAGTTATTGTTCAATTTTGATTCTTATATAATATATGTATACTATTAAATATATATTTATTTTTTTAAGTAATAAATATTATTAATAATAAGGTAAGAAATTAAAACAAATCAATCAAGTTTGATGTTCTAGAAACACCAAGCTTGGCCAAGGAATCAGCCTAAAAGTTTCCCTCCCTAAAAACATGAACAAAAGAGACATGGCCTAAAATAAGAAACAAGATTTGAAAGTCTACTATATAATATATATATATATATAGTATAAATCAGAGACATGGCCTAAATATATATACTATATATATTGTACCGATTAATTAAGACTTAAATCTCCAAGATTGGAATTATTAATTATATTAATGTATTTTACTTTGGTCCTTAAATTGAACTTTTAAACCATAAAGGTATACTGATATAGAACTTAAAAGTTAAAACCTTAAATAAGTTGTATAATGAATGTCAAATTTAATGAATCGATATGGAAAGACTAATTGTGTTTTCAATAGTAAAAAATTAATATAAAGTTATCGAATAAATGCCACAAAAAAGAGTTAGTTGAAAGACTAATATAAAATAAAAATATTGTTATAGAAAATATCGGCCTTCTTAAATAAAAATAATGAATTTCATATAACTATTTTAAAAAAAATGTTATAAGTACAATTGGAAAAGAATTTTTATTAATCCCAAATTATAAGAATAGAAATAAAAGTTTTATTTAAACTTCGAGAAACGCAAACTTGAATGACTCGAATCAAATTTGAAACCTGAAATGACCCGACTATTCAACCCGAAAAATGAACCGTAACGACCCAAACCGGAAAGAACCGAACCTGAAAACCCGAGGTTCAAACCCGAAATTATCCGAACCATATGACCCGAAACCGAAAACGACCCAACCCAGAATTGACCCAAACCCAAATGACCCGACATTTGAACGACCCGAACCCAACCCAACCCGAAACCGAAAATTAACCGAACCCATATGACCCAAAATTTTCTTAACCCGAAACTGACCCAACCCAAACAACCGAACCCAAATCCAACCCGACCCGCTCATCTGCCAGTTCTAGGTTTTCCCTTTTCGGGTTTAAGAAGACGAAAAAATTAGAAGCTATAAAGGGTGCACTAATTTTTACTAGAAGATCATTACGTAGCTAGACCTAGGAAAAGGAAGAGACCACCGAAAAACCCCAAAAACGGAAAAGCTTTTGCTTTGCAAACCATGCATGTAGTTTCATAATTTTCCTTTTTCCTCTTTTGTTTACGTAATCATGATAGAAATTTTGGTCCTATAATTTCAATAACCATGTTGCTCATTGATAGGTTTTCCCTTTTGTCTTGTTTCCACTTTGTTAAATCAAACAATTTCACATTAACGTTAGGTGATCAAGCAGAGGTTGCCTTGAGGGAAGAACCGAGAAGCCAGACTTAATAATTTTCTAATTAGAGAGACCAAATTTGATCTTCTCTGCTTTTCTTAATTTAAAGCAAAAATTGTTGTGTAATACAATATGTCCATTTGATCAAACTTTATAAGGTTCAACTGAATTTTCCAGGAAAAAACAATTGGGATTGCTGCAATATATAAATACATGTTAATTAGTAGGAGCTGCTGGCATGCAGATGCAGGTGAGTATATGGCAGGCACATGGTCACCTAACAGTTGCAACAACAAAAAAGTTGGTACCCAAAAACATTCTTAAAAAATAGAGTAAAGATCACACATTATTAATACACAAATCTAGATCATTTCAGTTTCTATTCCGGAATTAGGGAATAAGCTGATCAAAAGCAACACAGTATAATTCCTAGACTAAAGCTCCACCGTAGACAGAGCACCCTGCCAACACCCAAAGATAATTAGTAGTAAGATGAAAAGTTGATTATTTTATGAGCAGAAAGTAAATATCCCAATTGGCATTGTTTTTGCAACATAACCCATTCCAGCTCATTAATTAGATTCCAACCTAATTAAAACACCTCAATATTATATTATGATCCAATAAGCAAATTAGCAAAAGCAAGAAATTTGGTTACTTATGAATACTAATGCTGCTTGCTTTCTTCCTCCCAAAAAACATAAATAAATAAAATCCTTCACTGCAAATAGGTTACAATTTTCAGGGTTCTTTGTCATTGCCTTGGGAGGATGTTTTCTTCTTGCCTTTCTGTGCCATTCCAGACTCAAAAATTGAACAAACCAAAAAATTGCAGACAAACCGCAAACTTAGAAGCAATTCATACCAATAAGTGAAAAACTCGATTTTTACCCAAAATAAAGAAAACAAATGAATTACAATCACAGAAACACCACCATAGATCAAATTAAGGTTCCAGAAACAAATGAATCACACAAAAACAAATGAATCACAATCACAAACACAAAAAACCTTAATTTCCAGAAAAATCGCAAGCCCATAACCCAAAACCAATTGCCAAATACAATACTTTTTTCCAGAAACCCATAACCCAATCACAAAACCAATAGAAACACAAACCCAAAATCAAGATAACAAAACGAATCAGAGACTAAGGAAGAAACTAACATAAAGTCAGAGTTTTCGAAGAAAGACGCAAGATTTCTACGGCAACTCAGCGGTCATTCATGACTGGAATTCGTTGCTTTCAGACGATCGCTCAAAAATTTTGCAGGAGTGAAGTTTCGACTGAAGTGGAGTTGAAGAGAGAAAAAGATGAAGAGAGAGAATTTTTTTATTTTACGGCACAAGAGAGATGAACAAATGAAGAAAAAAACCCTAAACCCAAGCTTTTAAACCGGATCAAAACACTGTGTTTTCATTTAGGTAACTGATATCTTTTTTTTTCCTGTTTTAATTAATTTAATATAAAATAAAATTAATTTGATTTATATTTAAAATGCCACGTGTTATCCTTTTTATGCATATACGCGCCCTTAAACACGTGTAACACACGTCCCGTCCGATATAACGGATTGCCCCTATTTGACACCAATTCGAAACGTTTTGCCCGAATCGACCAAATTGAAAGGTTGTGCCCCAAATTAGACCGATGCTGAAACATTTTGCCCTTAATTGAGCAATTAGCCTTTTCCCTTCAAACCACCTAATTTATAATTAACTATAAACTGAGAAATAGTCCCACCGGCTAGGCCTTGGAGGACATGTCCTGATATCAGCAGGAACTTCCAATCATATCACAGTTGTCCAATTCTTATAAACCACCACATTGGGTATCAACTGCATCAGAAAATTAATAAACACTAGTAAAAGTGAATCAGATACTTGGCCTTAGCCATCTAACTTAATCAATCAAGTAGCCATGCCAATTTGGCAGAGGCTATATGAATTATGCTGCTCTAACTCCCAGAGTTTTCTTGACATATCCAAGTCCAATTAACATATATAGGTTGTGAATATAAAGTTAATACTAGTTGGTTTCAAGCAAAAACCTGATGGTAGATCCTTGGTGCCATGAGAGAAGAGAGAGGGGATCCATCCCTCGTGCGAAATGGTTCAATAACACTTCAGTAGTCGCAGCAATGATATGTTTGCTCCTCCACTTCCACCCACTGTTGGAAAATATTGTTGAAGGAGGAGAAATAAGAAATGAGACGGCTTTGAGGCGTGACGGAAGTCATTTTCTTAAAGGGTTTTATGCCCTCTATGTTACAACTAAGCCACAAACTCTCCAATCATAAGTAGTGAAAAATGGTGAATTGTCTCTCTAATTGCTCCTCCATTATATACACTTTCAATAGCAATATAGAGATCCTTTATATAGTTGATAAACCCATGTATCTTTTCATAAATACAAATACATGTACATATCTTTTGGATAAAGATAACATTAAATAGATACATGTCTTTGTATTTTGGATAAAGACAACTTTAATAGGTACATATATTTTTACAAGACAACTCTTGATTCATGAATAAACACAATATTAATTAATTCATGAATAATCACATTATTAATTGATTCATCACATTATTCATTAATGTCTTTTCACCAACTAAATTATCATTGGTAAATATCATATTTTACTTACCAACATTCTAAACTACCAACAATCCCCCACTAGTTTGGAATGTTGGTGTTTATTCTTAAACCTTTTCACACAAATATATATTATGAATACAAGAAGGTATCTCTCGATTTAAACTTTCAATTAGTGTATATATACCTTAAAATCTTAACGAAGGTTGTCGGTGTCAGCAGATTAAACCGCAATTTTAAGGTATCTCTCGATTTAAACTTTCAATTAGTGTATATATACCTTAAAATCTTAACGAAAATTGTCGGTATCCGCAGATTAAACCGCAATTTTTAGTGTTAAAACCGAAGATATAACACACATAACATTCATTTATTCTTATGTTAGAGACTTAAACGCTTATAGCACTATTATGGCCATGTGCTTATCCATTTCATAAACATATACAAGACAAATCTCTCAAATTGTCTTGATGAAGCGGCACCACTTCAATGTTTATATAGGTGGAATTTCATTTGTGTCTCCATTGCTTGGACACTTAAATTTCAAATTCCATTAAGAGTTAAACTCATCCTCCACTAACGCAATGGACATCACTAGTTATTACCCATTAAACTTTGTAATCAGAGGCTACTAATTCAAAGTTGGGTTACCATTGTTGGTGTCTAATAATAAGAGAGACTTCAATCCCATTTCACTTGTAGTACTACTAATAGTTAACTTCATTTCCCTTTACGACAATTGCCTCGACTTGAGATTTAATCTCTAAAGTATCATTTTCATTTCCAAACCTTACAATTATGAATATTAATAATATGCTTTGAATATTTATAATCAAAGGAAAAGTTGGTAACGTGGTTGTGGCCACAACACTTTTATACTCGTTTACTATCAACCAATCTATTTCCTTAACCATATCCATCAAAACATATACTAATGGATAACTTATAAATATACCAAGTCAATAAGTCCTCTGAAATAATATATTAGGACTTTCCATTGACTTTTCAATAATAAATGATACTACACTTTTGTATAATCTACATATAGTATGATTATACCAATATTACATAATAGTAATATATCTAATTTGTTTCTTTAAGAAATCAAATTACCCCCACTATGAGAAGTCACACATCCAATCTTTGAAAGATGTATCTTTATTTCAATAATAATAAAGATTTCTTTTATTTTGCTAGTTCAAGTTTTCTTTTCACAATTACCTCATATAGCTTTCCAATAATTAACATCAGCTTGTAAACCTAGACAAATTGCATACAACAAATGCTATATATGGTCGAGCATAATGCATAGCATATAAGGCTACCAAAGGCACTTGCAAATTCAAGTTGTGCAACAATACGTCCATCATTTCAATCAATTTGCAACTAGCATCAGAAAGTGTTGCACATTCTATAACATTAAGATGCTTAAACTTATTAAGCAATTTCTCAATGACTTTGATTAAGCACAAAATCATCTTTATGTCTCTTTACTATTATACCAAAAATAGTATCAACTTGATTTAAGTCTTTCATCTTAAAAACTGAAGTTTGATACTTCTTAAATACCTAGATTCCAACCATATTGGTATTGAAAATTACTTATTATCAACTTAGAGACATGTGATGACACCATAATCATTGGTGAACTTTAAGTAGATACACTTATATGCTCCATTATGGTTAAAGTCATTTGACAAAATGGCAAAATCAAACTTTCATGCCATTACTTTGGAGCTTGTATCAAATCCATAAAGAGACTTGATTAATTTGCAAACTTTATGTTCATTGCTAGGAAGTATAAATTCTTCTGGTTGCTCCATATAAACTTCTTTTCGTAAGTCTCCATTCAAAAATGCAATTTTCACATCCATTTGATGTGCAAACCAAACTATAATGGAAGCTCAAGCCATATAAGTACACGAATGGATGTACTTCTTTTAACAGGAGCATATGTATCAAAATAATATATGCCCTCCTTTTTGGGTAAAACCCCTTGTCTTGAAAGGTTGGTCAAAACCATTTGGATTTCGTTTCTTAAAACCCACTTACAACCAATTGGCTTGGAATCAGAAGGGGAGTCTACTAAGATCCAAGTATTTCTAGATGGAATCCATTTCATCATTAATTGCATTTTCCCAAAGGCAACATCTCTTGAAGCCATAGCCTCACCAAAGGACTTTGGATCTTCTTTTCCTTCACTTAGAAGAAGAGGAATTTATTAACAATATTGGTTATATCCCCTTCCACCAAGAAAGAAACAAACTGAGAAGGTTAATGTTTCTCCTTCCTATGTCTTTGAATTTTCGGTCCGAAAACAACTTGATCACTAGGATCGTTGCTTTCTATTTGATCACTAAGATCCTTTCTTTTTCAAAAATCAGAAGTTTTCTCAACTTCTCCAAACTCAGAATTGTGCAAATTATCATGAAGAAATTTATCTTACACGAATTCAGCATGAATGGTTTCCACAATTGTGTTTGTATTCAAATCAAGAAATTGAAATGCTTTAGAATGTTGTGCAAAACCAACAAAATACTTTTAATGCCTCTTGGTTTTTACTTTGTCTTATGAGGATCAAATACTTTATAATATGTAATAAACCCCCACACTTTAAATAACTCAAATTTGAGTTTATTCCTTTTCATATCTCATATGGTGATTTCAACAGTCTCTTGGAGTAAAATCTATTATGTATGTGACATGAAATTAAGAATGCTTCTCCCCAAAGATTTTGTTGTACCCTTACATTTGTCAACATACTATTTACCATATCAACCAAGATTCTATTTTTCCTCTAGGCCAAACCATTATAATGAGGAATATATGAGGCAGATCTTTGATAGAGAATGATTTAGAGAAGTATTCACCTCCTCTATCACTTCGAAGAATTTTAATCTTCTTTTCTTTTAATTTTCAACTTCATTTTGTATTCTTTAAACTTTTCGAAAGCTTCAACTTTCGTTCTTTATAAATCATATACTTTATCTCTCCCATGAAACTTGCATATCAAAACTCATGATTGCCTTTATTAAATCTATTAGAATAGACAATTCTCATCACCGTCATTATTCATGCTTCTAGGAATAATTATAAATTCCATATATAATCACACAATGCTTTAAAGTTTGTGCTCCAATATTCATGAATTGCATGAATCATTAATCAAATTTATTTTGACAAATTACTAAAAATCATATCACTTCCTTTAATTGAAGTAATTTCACAAGACATTTATTTCTCATGTAACACTTATTTCTCATGTAACACGAATGAATATATATCAAAATGAGAAATAAATAATACGTAATTTAGATAATAACATGCATGATTAAAGATTTCATGCGTCTCATCAATAAGCATGAATTATATATATAAATATATATGTACTTGCTTGATCAAACATATCTTCAAATCTAATATTTCTTTATGTCTTAAAACAATTCTTGTATAAATTCCTTTGGTTTATTAATATATACAATTACAAGGCCATAAAGATTCATAAAATTAACAAAGCAAGTAGTATATTTCCAAATTATCTAAATTCATGGTTGCTTAATCATTTAATGCTAATTTTCAATAAATTACAAAGTATATAAAGCAAGCAATAAATAAAAATTGCCATAAGTACCTTGTGACAACTATTCATTTATTCAATTTGTCTCAAAGAATATGATTGAAAAATATTAATAGCTACTAATAGCCACTTTTGTCACATGATATAAATACAATTTATCCTAATTAATTAGCATCACTACAATTTCATGGCATCAAAACTGAATCATGACAAATATCTCAAAGAAATATATATAGCATGAACATATGCATATCAAGTAATATCATGATTTCTTTCATCAGTCATGTGTGAACCAACTATATCATGACAAGTATCTTAATTATTATCAAGACCAATTTCAAATGGACTTGCATGACTATCACAAATTAAGAGAATAAATTTCAATTCTCAACACATATAAGCCGTAAAAAATTGCTTACGACATATGTAAGCCATAATTATACACTAATCGTGGGCATACTTTCATTTGAGACCATAATAATATCAAATTCATATGACCTTAAAACAGTAGTCAAATAAACTAATTTCAAAATATGTTTCAAAATAAAATTTATGGCTTTCATATACGTAACAATATTTGCGATAATAATTAGGCCAAGTTTAGCGCCTTACCTTATGAATTGCATGCACATACCCTTCTCTTCTACCGATCTATCTTTCAATATTTGCAAACAAAGTTGAGTCTCCATGTCTATGATGGTCACACGTTGCAACTATTGGAGTAGTTCAATCCATCAACGGATTTTCAAATTAACTTCACAATTTCGAATCATCTAAACGGGTTTGCTTCATATCCATGACCTTTTTTTTGGAATATCATGCTTCCAATTTATTTCTTCCACCTCCATAAAATTGAAACATAAAGTTTCAGATAAAACCCTTTAAATTGTTGGAAAATATTGTTGAAGGAGGAGAAATAAGAAATGAAACGGCTTTGAGGCGTGACGGAAGTCACTTTCTTAAAGGGTTGTATGCCCTCTATGATACAACTAAGCCGCAAACTCTCCAATCATAAGTAGTGAAAAATGGTGAATGTCTCTCTAATTGCTCTTCTATTATCTACACTTTCAATAGCAATATAGAGATTCTTTATATAATTGATGAATCCATGTATCTTCTCATAAATACAAATACATGCACATATTTTTTGGATAAAGACAACATTAAATAGATACATGTTTTTGTCTTTTGGATAAAAACAACTTTTTTTTTAGCAAGGATAAAGACAACTTTAATAGATACATATATTTTCACAAGACAACTCTTGATTCATGAATAATCACAATATTAATTAATTCATGAATAATCACGTTATTAATTGATTCATGAATAAAACTAAATTATCATCGATAAATATCATATTTACTTGCCAACATTCTAAAAAACTAGCAACACCCACCACACCTCTCAGCTTCTCATTCTACAAAGAAACAAATCATGAGATCCCCAAAATGATCAAATTACAGAAATAGATAGAAATATCAAAATAACTTGGAAATTGGAAGCAGTAAATCTGTAGGAGTCAGAGATGATAAGGGACTTTTCTTTTGCCAGGGCGGATGAAATTGGCTGGTGCTGACTGCTGGGGGTCGAGTATTCGCAGAGCTTTGATTGGTGGGCATGGACAAGTCATCCATTTCATTACTTGGTGACAGAATTTTTGCACCAAATGTAATCTGCTAATTGCTGGCTCATGAATGAGGCAGCTTACTTTCGTGATCAGGGCTAAAAGTCATGTTGTCATAGAATAGTTTTCTTCAGCTCCTTTGCAAACTTGGGGGACAGCATATCAGAAACAACCTTAGAAATCTGGACAAATTCAGGATCACCAAGATTCATTCTTACCGGGAATGCATGTCTCAAAGATTCGATTAGTCTATGGACTCCAAGGGAACCAGAAATGCCGGAAGGGAATCCAAATTGAGCAAGAATGTTCAGCATCTGTAAGAGTCAAATTAAATAAAAATGGTCATGTTACAGTTATCACATTGGTCTTTTCTTGTGGAATTATAAAAATTAAAATAGGCAAAGCAAAGCATGTAAGTACTGAAAAAACACTTACAAGAATCATTGAAACACCACCCGAGGAAGGTGGCATGCTATGCTTGCTAAGAATTTTAAGGCCTAGAAAATTTTCTGAGATGGGTTTCCTCATTTTAACTTTATAGTTTTTCAGATCATCCATTGTAATTGTAATAAATCCCTTCAGCTTTCTAAATAGCTTTTACCAAAGTCAACCCAACTGATCCATTGTAGAAAGCCTCAACACCATGAATTGAAATAGTATCTGCCAGTTTCTTATTGAAACAGATGTCACCTACTTGCAAAAGCCCCCCATTTGATGTGCAGCCCCTTATCAGCCAAGATTGCTGATTTTCTACTTTCCATCAGCATTCGGAGATAGATATGGTGAAATTTTGAGTCAGGAGTAGGTATCTTATTAACTATATATATTTCATTTGTTTCAGCCATTTTACCCTGCTTGGAATATGCTGATATCATAAGAGTGGATTCCATTTCCATGAATGAATTGTCTTCACGGGCATTTCATCGAACAAAAAGTGAGCATCGGAATCGGAAAAGGACCCACTTTCCTTGTATTAAAAAACAAAGTAGAAATAAGAAAATTCATAGTATTAAGTTAAAGTTTTAAAAGATTTTTCCCTCTTGGATCACCCTCCTCCAGGGGGAGAATTTGAAAATCAAGCATGATTCTATATTTCAGAAGAGCGTAATCAATTCATAAAGACACTGAATTGGGCTAACAATATGGAATTATCTGAACTGGGCAAAACTGAAGCGGTGCGCATCAACCAGAATCCCAAATCTGATTAGGATTGGGGTATTGGACTTTGGTTTCTCAAATTCCCATCCCGCCACCCCTCCACCTACCGCCGCTGCTCGTCTGCCACCATCTCGAGTTGAGAGCTGAGAGTTGAGCGAAGAGCTCATCACCATTTTAGTTCAACTGACTCGCCGCCCGCTGTTGTTTGTTCCCATCGCCCATCAAAGATTTGCCGACAGTGCATCAATTTTTAGATTTCCAGATTTGTAACTTGTAAGTTTTTCATGGTTTGGTTTGGGGTGTCCTAATCCCTTATGCTTTATGCTAAGAAGAATGTTGAATCATTATTCTTTCTTCAAGGTCGTGTATCTCTTATTGTGAGGCTTAAATTGATGCTGCAGAGGAAATAAGGGACATTCTGCCATGTTCGAGCCGCCCGGCCCACCGGATACTTAAGCAGTTTGAGCCCTGTTCCGGTTATTAAAACCTTGCAAAGAGCAATAAGAAAATGTCATGTCTTCCTCTAAAAACAAGCGGAATCAACTTTTTAAACGCTCAAAATCTCAGGGAGTGAGCAAAGGGAAGTCCAAAGCCTCTACTCCAGCAAGGAGCAAGAAAGTAAATGGTTGCAACAGTAGAGCAAAGGGAAATGAACTGAAATCAGTTGGTAAGGGCAAAGTAGAGGCGATGGCTCTGATGAAGAGATTGTGGCTGCAGGAGGAGGGCACAAACTAACAGGTATTGGAATTATAAAGAGACGTGTTACTGTTTCTTCCTATCTTCTCTCTTCTTTTTCTCATTTTAGAATCATCATATTCATTTTTTTTCTTTTAAAGTTTTAGTTTTGTTATTTGTCCTTGTCAAAGGGATAAAATTATCAGAATAGAAGAATTTGGAGGATTTTTAATAGTTGCTGCTCCAGGAAATTGCATTTCAGTTGATATTGAAAACTCAGATACCAGCGACATCATCGCATCTGCAGAAATGAGTAATATTGACCTGGTATCAGATGATATTGAGAACTCAAATACACAGACTGGTAATGCTTGGGTGCGTTGTGATGATTGTCATAAATGGCGGCAAATACCAGTTGCACTTGTAAAGTCAATTGATGATTCATGCCGTTGGTATACTATCATCCATACCTCTCTTTATCATATAGATATGTTATTTATGTGAAAGTTATTATTTGTGTGTCTTTTCCATGTGTATGGTTGGCTCTAAATTTTGGGACTAGTTAATTACTTGGTCAAAACACATACCTGATATGGGAAACATCACTTATTTAAGCTCAGATCTCAATTGTGTTCATTCTCTATTGATCATTCAATTTATATTTTTTGCCTTCCTAGTTCTTGCATCTACAAATTCAGAAATGGGATGGCTCTTCCAGCCATCTTTTGATCAGACTTAGCTGCTATGGTTGCCTCTTTGGTTTAGTGAACATATAGAAATTGCTTCGTTAAGCATATACCTGTTTTAGGTTACAGTAACCTATAAGATTGGTGGCCACCTAAGTGTCATTCGTGAAATTGTATTCAATGTTACCACTTATGTGTAAGATAAATGGGTTTCAAGTCCACATGCAGGTGTGCTTCAACAACAATCTGTTTTGCTTATCTGCCTTCAGTCCTAATTTGGTCTGTTCACTTTATATTTTATTGACAGAAATGAGGAAGAGAAGGACATTGTGGGATGGTTTTTCCTTTGGGAAGAATGATTGCTTGAGTTGTACTTAATAGTACAATACTTTATGCACAAACCATCATCCAATCCCATCCCATCCCCAAACACAATCTAAATGTCTAAGTTTTGATATTGGTCAATGGTCAATGATCATAATATACTTTGAATATTTAAAGGTCTTTCGTTTTACATATCAGTACTGTTGATTTTAAAAGACAGATATAATTCGTCAGCAGTTTGTAGACTAAGCTTGTATATAAATTCTCTGGCACCATTATGTCTTGGCCATTTAAGCAGTGTCCTGGTTGATGAATAAACAAGTTAGTTCTTAGTTTGCTTAAGTAGTTATGTGGAGATTGGATGCAGTTAATATTTTCAGTTTCCTCATTTTTAAAGTTTTATTTTCTTTCCTGTCAATTATTTTATCATAAATCATGTTCTAACATATTTTCTATGGAGTCACTTTGTGTGATTCTGATGAGAAGTTTTCTCTTCTGGCTTATATATGTTGTATAATATGGTTGCAAATTTAAATGTGTTATCTTTCAGTAAATTATCATAGCTCTTACAATTGCAGTACTTTAGTTGCATATAAATTCTTCTATCTATATCTTTTCTCATGTTTTTGGTCTATCTCCTTAGAAATTGGTGGTTTTTTTCCTGGTTGAGAAAAAACAGTCTGATATCTTAATTGGAATTTGTTATGTCATTTACTTGGAAGGATCTGTGGGGACAATGTGGATAAAGCATTTGCTGATTGCTCAATCCCCCAAGCGAAGTCCAATGCAGATATTGATGCAGAGTTGGGCATATCAGATGCTGAGGAAGATGGTTATGATGATTTAAACTACAAGGAACTGGAGAAGGAATTTGAAAGTAAATGTACGACAGGTATATTTTTTATTCCCAGCTGAAATTCTTCTTTTCCTTTGCTTTTTGATATATCAATTTTAACATGCTGTCCTATTTATTGCAGTATCACCATCGTCACATTTTTGGCGTATTGATATTAATCAATTTTTGCACCGTGCCCGCAAAACTCAAACCATCGATGAGGTCTAGATGGAACTTGATTTTATTTAAGATTTATATGCTATTTAATCTGCAGTTAGATTTTTCAATGGTTTTCTTATTGGTACTTGTGGCTGCCCTGGATTGAATCCGGATTGCTGGAACTAAGAGTCCAACACTTTTAATAGCACACATGTGCATCTTGGTAGAATTTTCATTGTTAGTTTTTGTTTCAATGCTAATGTGAAGCATGATTAGAGACTTCGGGCTCATTTGGCATTGCGTTCAGAGGTAAAAAGCTGCTTTCAAACTCAAACGCAATACCAAACATGATTTGGCTTGTATCAAAGCTACTTTTGACTGCAGAAGCCCACCCAACCTGATTAGCTATTTTCTAGATGCTTTTTTGGGTTTCAAAAGTGCTTTGGATATTAAAGGATTTTTTTCCTTATTATATATATATTTTATATATATATATACACACACACACCTTGTTACCACACTCTTTCCCACAAAACCAAACACTATCCACATTTTTCTCTGCAATTTAAAAAAGCACTTTTCCCAGACGGAGCATTTTCTAACCGCAAGCCAAGCACAACACCAAGCTAGCCCTTTAATAACTCAGTTTGCAAAGGGAAGGACTGAAAGATGCAACAATTTGGATTTAACATGTAGCAGAAGTACTTCAAAAAGATCTTTGTCATGATTCAAAGAAAATGCAGCACATAGGTAATATAGGAAAATAAATCTAACTCTTCTGTCAAATGCAGTATAAGTTTGTCTGGACATATATATACCTTTTCAGGTCTTGTAAATCTTGTGTCACCTTTTCTTCGCCCCTAAGAATTTATTGGGACATACATAGTCAGGTCATGTGATTAGTCTTAATGTAGTTTTTATTCACCAGGGAGGTGATTAATCTCGATTGTAGGCTCCTATATTCCTTCTTATTCCTCCTTTTTGTAAGAGGGTGAGCTATTGTGTTTTAGTAACTTGGACGCCTTCTTCACCTTTTCTAGTTTGATGTCTAGGCGACAAAAATAAGGTTTGATTTTTTCCATTACTTAATCTCCCTCCCAAGCCCTTGATGAAGCTAGATTTGTCCCATGTCTAGAGTAAAATGCAAACAGATTTTACTAGTTAAGCTTGCTGGCATTTTCTGTCTTTGGCTCTTTGCTTTTGGTATCTTCCAATTGGACATAAATATTGGCATGTAGGCTTTCATTAAATTGAACTAAAAGAACTAAAATGAATTTTAATCTGGTTAAGTTCACTCATTGTTAGGTTGATAACTTTTTGTGATTATGTTGTTTGGACTTGTGTTTTTGTCAATTAAAATGTCAGTTAAATTTATGTAGATAATGGTTTGTCATTGCAAACGACCTCCGGAGGGTAAGCTTGGTTGTGGGGATGAATGCCTAAACCACATGCTGAGCATTGAATGTGTTCAAGGCACCTGTCCATGCGGGGACCTTTGCTCTAATCAACAGGTTTGTCCACCTTTCTTAGTAGATGACAGTGACAATATTTATGCATTATATATTATTGTCTGTGTGCGTGTGTGTAAAAGGATTTTTTTTTTTTTAAGAGAATGTTGTTTTATTCCAAACGTCTATTTTGCAGTTCCAGAAACGCAAATATGCAAAGATGAAGTGGGACAAATGTGGGAAGAAAGGTTTTGGGCTGAGGATGCTTGAGAATATATCTGCTGGCCAGTTCCTTATTGAATATGTTGGAGAGGTAACCTGATATTTTCTTTTGTAACGACTATGCTTGTCCATTAATACTTAACATACTTGTTGGAATGAAGTTATTGGAATCACGGCCAATTTATAATAGATTTTTGTATTTGTTTAAGTAAATCAAACCTTCGAGTAAAGGTCCGTTAAGGCTTTTTCCTGATCTGTCATAGCTGGCAAGTCGAGCTTCATTAGTTAAGTGATAATATAATTTATGCACTCTCTTAGGCAGTGAGAAAGGTCTCTTTCTCGTTAACACTCTTAAGTCCTAACAAGGGAATTAAGTATATGTACTTAGTAGAATGAGCTCATTTTTTTTTCTGAGTGCTAAGTTACTATGTGCACTGTTGAGTTTTTGTGCAAGCCATTTTCCAGTCCTTGTACAACACCAAGCAAGTTAACCAACTGCTGTTATACTGAGTTGAACGTGCATCATGCTTTTCATTCCTGCAAAAGTCACATTTGTTGAAAGCTATTTGTAACTGATCCATAATTCACATTTGTTTTGGGTTCTAGCTTGCATATATCATATTAGATGAAATAATTCCCATTGTCCAGGTATCTGGAGTATATGAAGAGTGGGGATGCATATGATGCTAATTCTAGTGTATGGAGACAGTTTTCTTATATTTGTATATTTATCAGTGTTATTTTAATTATCTAGTTCATCAGGTGCTTGATATGCAAGCTTTTGAGGCTCGGCAAAAGGAGTATGCTGCTAGGGGTCAGAGGCATTTCTATTTCATGACTTTGAATGGGAGTGAGGTTTGGATATTGCCTTTTTGGCCTTTTATTTATTTATTTATTTTTTATTAATTTTGATTGCGTTTTACAATAATATATGACTATCAAATAGCGTGCAATAGTACATAGGCCATAGCAAGTGACAAGCTTGCATCTTGCCTGTATTTGGTTCAGTTATTTAATTGAATTATTTAGTACTTAGTACATGTATCATGTATGTGCACATAATGACAAATATAAATTTATAGAAGTTATTTTTAATAACCTAGTGTATTATTCTTTGTTCATGATAAAACCTTTTGTCAGTGACGTATTCTGGAGAAGAGGCAGAAGGTTTATTTTTTCCACTTATAGATTTGGTTTTTCAGTTTACATTTGTTTTGCCTTTGCAGCCCTGTGTTTACTATAGACTCATACCATTTTCCAAGAATAATGCTTCACTTATTTTCACAATTTCTTTTGTATATCATTAAAATTACTGTGTTTTATCATTTTTTACTTTGATGCTTCATTTTATGATGTTCTTAAGTATTCCAGGTAATAGATGCATGTGTGAAAGGAAATCTGGGGCGCTTCATCAATCATAGTTGTGATCCTAATTGTCGTACTGAAAAGGTGATTGCTCATACAAGCTTTCAATATCATATCAGTTAATTAGAAACTTTGACTCCTTTTTAATATAAATAAAGTTTGTGAGATTCTTCTGACGTGCTTGTTAATGTGATTGGGATGACAGCATAAGGATATAGAATCTATCAGTGGAAAGTCTCCATTCCACCTTCCTTTTAATTCAATGATATCTCCACTATATAGGCCCCTTAAGAAACTAGGTGGATAAGTTATTTTGTGGATTGCCGTCAGTAACTTTTCTTTTTGGAATGTAATTATTCTAATTCACTAGGAGTATCTTGGACATTGTGCCCTTTGATGCTTTGTTGCTGACCATGGGCTTCGAAATTATATAAAATCAGAACAATGTATTAATGTAATAGCCATTAATGTGAAATGTGGATCATAAGCTTGCAATAAAATCTGCTTCTTTAAGTTGTCATTTCCCACCTACTGGCCTATGTACCTTTCTCTCTGTTATGGCCAACTACTGTTGGGCTGGTCTCCGTGTCTCTTTTGGTGGAATCATGTTTGACTTTTCACTACATTTAGTGTTCCCTGAATATTAACATGGATTTCTTGTTGTGCTGAAATTTGCTTCTCAAATTAAGTTTGTCAATGTGTACTTGTCAATTTTGTTTACATTTGTTTTTCTTTTAACATGAGCAGTGGATGGTGGACGGAGAAATTTGTATTGGACTGTTCGCCTTAAGGGATATAAAGAAGGTATGCTTTCATAGTATGTTATTCATGTCAAGCTTAGTTGTTCCAGGGATATGATAATGACACTTCCATTTTTCTGGTTTGGCTCATGCATGCATCCTAAACATCATATTTGGTGTTTTACTGATCTGCTGGATTCATTTTGAGTTGATATTTTGAAATCCTGAAAATAATTGGGCGAGCTTACGTTTTCACAATCCTTAACTGATAATTTTGGGGAAGGAAAAGCTGGATAGTGAACACAGAATGGATGTTGAAAAATAAGGTAAATTGAAGGTAGAAAAAGAATGAAGTGTGCAAGGTTTGAAACCTATATTCTATGTATTAAAGAGTAAACCACAGAGAAAGAGTGAGAGAAGGTGCTGAACATAGGCTAAAATTAATGATCTCATAGCAGGAGCATGCATAGAGATGCAACATTTGATTGAATCTGATATGATCTCATGT
This sequence comes from Corchorus olitorius, assembly GCA_001974825.2. Classification (NCBI taxonomy): domain Eukaryota; kingdom Viridiplantae; phylum Streptophyta; class Magnoliopsida; order Malvales; family Malvaceae; genus Corchorus; species Corchorus olitorius. The sequence continues at coordinate 7,883 of AWUE01022629.1, read as the reverse complement.
GCCTCACATCACTGGTTACTTGGAAATCTGTTACCATTTATTGATCTTGTTATCAAAAGCACCAACCTAACAGAGCCTTAGTTAATGAATCAACAAGAAAGAGGGAAAAGAATGATAACTGAGGGTAAAGAGTAAACAAAGTGAATTTAAGGCAAAACTAGAGTAAGCAGAATCTGGTGCTAAAGCAGAGAGTTTTTATTGTAAGGTTTAGGCTTTACGGCATGCAGTGATTCTTACGAATTTTCTTTTTCTGTCATATTGTACCTATATACGTAAGGACATAAACATCTTTCTACATGTGTATATATATATTTATATATATTGTGTGAGCTTGATACATTTTTTCAGGGTGAGGAGTTGACATTTGACTACAATCATGTGAGGGTATTTGGAGCTGCTGCTAAAAAATGTCATTGTGGTTCACCTCATTGTCGAGGTTATATAGGTGGTGATCCACTTAGTGCAGAAGTAATTGTTCATGATGATTCAGATGAAGAATCTCCTGAACCCATGATGCTTGAAGATGGTGAAACATGGAATGGTTCTGTCAATATTACATCTCAATCTAGTTCCGTTGATGCTGCAGAAATGCAATCCATGGAGAGTGTGATAACTGATGGTTTTATAAAATTGGAGAATACAACTGAAGTTGAGTACTCTTTGAACCATTTCGCTTCTTCCAAATCTCAATTGAAAAGTTCAGTTGAAACGGAAGATTTGAAGGGAAGCTTATTATCCAATCAACCAGAAGAAGTTTCGCATATGACAGCTATCTCTGAAGCTATGGCTGATATTGAGCCAGATGGTACCATGGAAAAGAAGGCTATGAACAAAACCTCATCTTCTTTTAAGAAATTAGATACTTCTCTAAATATTTTAGACAGCAAATTATCTTCTGACACGGCTGACGTTAATAAGAAGTCAAAGTTCAGTACTCCAGAAGGCAAACAGGTTGTTCCAAAATCACGCCCCCTGACGAAGACTTCTCGTTCATGTTCATCTGGCTCTCTTAAGAAGGAAAAAATTGCTAGTAATTCTCTTAATGGAAACAAGGTTCAGATAACATCCATTAAAGCTCAGGTGCCTTCTGTCAAGCCCAAAAAGTTGTCAGAAAATTCTAGTAATTGCTGTTTTGAAGCAGGTTAGGGATCCTCTTATCTTAGAATGAGACTTGTTTTTTCTTTCTTTTTTTCTTTCTGTACTGAAATATGCATTTGGGTGCTTGCAGTGGAGGAGAAACTTGACGAGTTGCTGGATTCTGATGGGGGCATAACAAGACGAAAGGTTGTTGGTTTGATGTTTTGCGCTTAAGTAAATTTTCAGATTTAGCAGATCTTTCTTTTTTGCATTTCTTTAACTAGTTAGTTGTGTGCTTTGTGAACTTCTAAAATTATAATGAGATGTTAATTATTTGATACCAGATATTGTTCTTATGCATTTTGGTTTGTAATAGGATGCTTCTAAAGGCTACTTGAAGCTCCTGCTTCTAACAGCAACATCTGGTGATAGTGGCAATGGTGAAGCAATTCAAAGGTCAATTTAGTTTTGTTTGATTTGAATCCCTTAAGAATATTGTATTTTGTGCTCGTGGAATATAAGGTTCGGATTTGATGCTCGCTTTCTTGTTGTGCAGCAATCGAGAGCTTTCAATGATTCTTGATGCACTTCTATAAACAAAATCACGACTTGTGCTGACTGATATGATTAACAAGAATGGTGCTGTTTCCAAACTTTTGCCCCACATTTAACGATGAATACATTTACTGCAGTTGCAGTTGCTTCCCTATTAGCCTGCAACTAAATGGGTATTTCTTTGCTTTTCAGGTTTGCAGATGCTGCACAACATTTTGAAGAAATACAGAAGGGACTTCAAAAAGATTCCAATTCTTCGGAAGCTTCTAAAGGTTCAGTGATTGAACCATGTTTCATTATATGTGGTGTGATTGTTTATAATCATATTTGTAAATTTATCTGTCATGTTAATGTCAATTATGGACGAGGTACATCATGGTATATGAACTGTATGTGTGTAGAAAATATGACGAAATTATACTCCCTTTTTGCTGTTAAGTAAAGAAAATAGATATTGAGGAAACATTGTTTTTCATTTATTAAATGTGAACTGCTTTTTTTTTTTCAAGAATAGTCTTTGTATCAGCTACATTTCACTGCTTCATGAAATGTTGAAATAATTTATTTTTTTAGAAAAAAAAATGGTAGTGGATGATAGTTCACCTGTAAGTTTAAATTGAGTGATGAAACCATGCTGGCTGGTTAAGTCAGTGATAGGGCATTCAGCTGCTGAAATATTAAGTTAGATAAATTGTATACCCAAGACAAGGTGCCTGATGGAGTAAAAGTAGAAAATATGGGGGCCAAGTGGATGTTTTCTTGTCTATCTTGCATTTACTTTGCATGGTAGAAAGTACAGATACAGTATATGTGCATTTTTACCTACATCTAACCAAAGCGAAAACAGAAATTAATCACTAACTTTATGATGGCAATGGAATTGCCCAATATTAAGCATGATTCTGTTTAAACGGTTCATTTCTTTAAAGAACAAAAATCAGGCCTGACCCAGAGTTGATTTGGTTAAGCTGGTATCTGAAAGCTTCATAAAGTTATGTATATAATGTTACTTAAGAGAACTTCAATTCAAAGACCAATAGTCTCTGAAGATATGACAAGACTGCTGCTACTTCTGCAGGTTTTAGAGTATTTAGCAATGAGGGAGATACTTACACTTATCTACGGAGGTCCTCCATGTGCTGGAAGGGAGAGGTAAGGGAACATGTCTGGGTTTTGTTTGGTGATCTTGTTCGTTTGTCTTTCTTTGTTATCTTTTCCTAAAAATTATGCTCTCATGCAGCTTTAGGGAGTCAATACTGTCATTGACAGAGCATGATGACAAACAGGTATCTTGATGTTACTTTCAGTTATAATAACTTGTTTTTTGCTACTTGTATATTAAAATGAGATGTATGCTTGAGAGGAGAGATTGCTTAAGACTTCATTGTAAAGCTTCTATATTTCTTATGATGTGGACTACGCTCTTTTTTTTTTTTCCTTGCATGGTTATTTTTGGGGTGAATATTTGAGTTCTTATTAGTTTAACCTGTATTATAGGTCCATCAAATAGCCCGAAATTTTCGAGATAAATGGATTCCTAAACCTGCCAGAAGACTTAGCTACAGGGACAAGGATGAGGGCAGGGTGGATTTTCACAGGGGTTTGGACTCTAACAGGGTTTCAGCATCACACAATCATTGGTGTGACCAGGCCATAAGACCTGCGGAAGAAATTAATTTTGCTATGCAATCAGCGGTTGCAACAATGTCAGTGGATACTGCTGCTTGCAATGGTTGTTCCTCATCCTCCACAGGCATTTGCCAAACCAATGGTGCCAAAACTCGAAAGCGTAAAAGCCGCTGGGATCAACCGGCAGACACAGAGAAAATTGACATGCGGTCACCAAAGAAATCAGAATATAGTTCATTACTTGTCTTAGGCTCCGTTTAGTAGAGCGGTGTGGTAGCGGTGTGATTGACACTGTTTAGCAACTGTACAGATGAGATTAGACTGTACAGATTAGATTAGGTACTCTACAGATGAGATTATTAGAGCAGCGATTGAAACGGAGATTACACTTAAGTCTCCATTTGACCGGTACACCGGTCCACCGACCAAACGACCGGTGAATCGGTGCACTAAACATGACCTTAGTTGAATCGACACCAAATCAGGTAGACAGTATGAGGAGAGTGGATGGAGAAGCCATTAATGTTGACAATGGAAGGCAAAGTTTTCAGGATGATGTTCCACCAGGGTTCTCCAGTGCACCTGGCCCATCAACTGCTACTGATTTACATCAACCAATTTGTCAATCAAAGTGTTGTGATGTGATTATTGCTCATTCCCAGAAGAGATTCGTTTCCCGCTTGCCTGTTTCATATGGAATTCCGTTGCCCATATTGCAACAGTATGAATCACCTCAGGGTGAAGACAAGTGGATAATTGCTCCAGGCATGCCTTTCCATCCTTTCCCACCTTTACCTCCAGGCATGCCTTGCACTGCTAACTTCATTGGAACTATATAGATGGGAAAGCCAAATTCTTATTTTTCAGATGATATAACCTGTAGAGTGTAGAGTTGGGAATGGTAGAAATTGATTTTTATCAGCAACCCACAGCCACCCAAATCAACATTAATTTATAGGAAATTCTTCTGAATACTGAAAGTTCTTTTATTCTTGATTCTTGACGTATTTACTTCAATTCTTTGTTTCCTGGGATCAAGTTCCAGAGGAAAATTTGTAAATTTTTTTTATTCAAGTAATAAATTTCATCTTTCACTTGAGGTTGAGGCTCTGGGCAGTTTTAAAATCGTTTGTTGGAATTGTCTGGTTATCTTTGATTATGATTGTAATCTTCTGCTTGCAATTATACCACAAGAAATTGTTTGATGGCTTACGAGAAAAGCAGGAAACAGAAGTTAAAAAGAAAGGCAAGTCTCTTGCTAGTATAATTATTACTTGAAAGGTGATATTCCCATGTTTGATAGGTCACTTTACAATGCAAAAGAAATCATCTATTTTTCATTTATTAACATCAAGTTTCAATATTAACACCTTAATAACCATCTAAACATGATAAGTTTCCATCCCTACACTCCACATTTACAAGACCTTTTCTCTTCTTTACCTTCTCTGCATACCAAAAATCTAAATAAAGAAAAAACCAAAAAGAATCTGTAATGAATAGGAAAACAAGGAGGAAAAAAAAAGTACATTTCCGATTCGTTTAGGTATCTCAATTTACACCTTAGACCACAACTTGAATCAATATCTCCTCAGCAAATTTCTGATATGAAGTAAGCACCAAGTTTTCACTAGTGTTTTGCGCTTCCTCCAGCCATTAAAATACTTTCCTATTACCTTTTTATAGCTAGGCCTTTGTTGCACCAAACCCCAGTATTCTGCAATGTTCGGTCTGCTATTTATGTACTCATCTTCCAAATCCAGAAGCACTAAGCGAGCAAGCACTGGAATGAACATAACATCCGCCATGGTGAATTCTTCTCCCACTAGATATGTTGTTTCATTCAGCTTTGTTTCAACTTCATCAAGTAGTTGAACCAGATGCTCTTTGCTCCTACTCACAACATCAGGGTTTTTCAACTTCTCTTCTGTCTCATATGCTTCTCTAAGCTTGCAGTGGTAAGCACTAGCAAGATCAGGAGATTCAGCCATCCGAGCGATTACCACTTTTCTTATGAATTTCGAAACAAAAAGGTGGTATTTGTTGGGAATGTGCGACAGTGTGAAGTACTTGGGGTTCCATTCTTGTATCTTGCGCATCCACTCTATTACTTCTTCACTACTAAAGGCAATGCCATTATTACCAACAGAGACAACTGCAATTCTTTCGATGTACCTGCAAATATCTTACTCACATGAGGATCTTCCCTTTGCCACTAAGGTGTTTTCCAAGACAAAAAAGAAAACAATCAAAACACTTACTTCACATTCGAAAAAAGAGGAGCTAGCAACTATAACTGAAAAGATAAGTTTTACTTTCTAGGAGTTTTCAAGGTTTGAAAGAATTATTTGAAGACTCTTCTTGATGTCATAGAAGAATATGAAAAGCGGAAAGAATAAAGGATAGAACATACAGAATAATTTCAATTGTGTCGAAAATGATGTGAGAACCATTCTTGAAAACAGGGAGTTTCGCACTTGAATTCATCCTAAAGAAGGAGGAGTCCATATTTTTTCCTGCAACAGGATTGACATGAAATGAGGTGTAATCAATGCCTTTCTCTTCCAAAGCGAGTCGGACCTTTTGGCTATCCAGTGAAAAGGGATGGTGATAAAACTGCATGACTTAATTAGCAAGTGGCTATCAGGCTGTTACTTATGGCTTGAAACATGAAGACTGTTTTCACCAACTTTGAATAGCTTCCACAGCACAATCAAGTATAGGAATGGATGAGGCTGCAATTGAACAGTATTGACAAGTCTGATCAGCATATTTCATCAAACTTACTCAAAACATAAGCATATGATAATAATTTAGAGCAATGTTTCAATAAGACTGATGGAGAAATGAATGAAATCTAAGAAATACGGCAATGGAAATCCTGATAAAACATTCATAGAATCTCTCTGCTATGGAAGTGTGCCGACTATTGTTTCAATCTGTTCAATCTAAGAGATTGACTCCGCCAAGTACGCAAATAAAAAGCATGTCTATCAGACTATTTTATACTGTCAAGGAACAAAGTCAAGCTGCTTAAACTTAGTGAATTCTTATGACACAAAACTAGACCACTGTAATCAGGTACGCCATTAAGGACATACTCTAAACTATAGGAGTATTTCAGAATTCAGAATCTTACATCCAGTTACCCTATCAAAATTATAATCAGTTAAATAGAGTTCTCTATATAAACAGCCTCTTTTGGCACAAAATCCTACAGAACGCAAGCTTTACTAAAATAAATAAAAAAAGAAAAACCGACATCTCATCTGCATAATGTCAGGAGATATAATCAAGTTATTCAATAATTTTCCAATACAATTTGAAGTTGTTACATCCACCCTTAAATTCCAGCATCCTCAATTCCAAAATGAAAAATGATATGGTTTGCCGGTCAAAAAATTCACAACAAACATTTGCTCCATAAGGCCAAAAACCCATCTAAGATGATAAAATAACAAAGATAGTATGAATCATGATAAAAACTAAATCATTATGTCCATGCACATGCAGATTCTAAAATCAACTCCACAACTTGTCCAAAGGAAACTGTAGTAGTAGACACAAATTCCAGTTCAATAAACGAAGATCCTCATTCAGACTACATTTAAACACGTCACCATGCAGTTAAAGTAAACTTTTGTCCCTTTCAAGTATTGACTCCTTACAAAAGCAGACAGAAAACAAAGTAAACCCAACTGATCATATGTTGATTCGAGTTGAACTAAATCAAGTAAAGCAGAAAAGCAAATCAAGGAAGCCTAAAACACAAATAGAACAATGGGGTTACAGTTTAGGGAAGAAACAACACCGAAGAGTCAAAAATAACAAAATAGCAGAGCAGAAGAGAAGGAGAAGAGTTACCAAGAAGAGAATGGAAGCTTCAACAAGAGTCTTTGCAGGTTTATTGGGATTGATGTGAATTTTATATTATGGTGTGGTATATATATAACAAATAGAAAAAAGACCCAAAGCCAAAGGAGAGAAATTTTGCTGGAAGTTTGTTTTGTTAATACTGAAAAAGGGGTTTTTTTAATTAAGAGAAAGAAAAAGAATAACTCACAACTGGGGAGTGGGGAGGGGAGAGAAAGTCCAAATGGAAAGTGCACAGCAAAATTATTATTATAGTATTAATGGAGCCTTTTTCTTTTGCCTACTTGCTGTTGCTGGAGTTGGAGAAGAGAATATACTCGCTGGTTTTCTTTCTTTTTTTTGAAAAAAAAAAAAAATTTGGTAGCTGACATGTGAGAATATTATTTTTGTAAAAGTAAAATATTAATTTTACTAATAAATAAATTTTTTTTTCGTGTTTGACAAGAGGAAAAATAAAAAATGGGATAATTGGAATATTTTTATTTTTGTCAATTTTTTTTTATATATGTTTTTAGTTCTAGCTTCAATTCTATATATATATATTTTTGCATAATATATTTTTTAAAAAATTATAAAATATTAAAAACAATTCATTAATTAAATCTAAAACTTTATTTAATGAATTAAAATGCGCCCGGCCTTAATAACAAAATAAAAATAGCTACTATAATTTTGTGAGGGATGGGGTGTAAAACTAAAAAGCACAAGTAAAACTTAAAATTTTTTTTGAAAAATAGATAACTTTTATT
>AWUE01022628.1:0-45700 GCA_001974825.2 Corchorus olitorius | reverse complement strand
CAGATTTGTAGATCTGAATCCTTATTGGAAAATAAAGAAATTAACAAAAACGAAATACCTCCTTCCACCCCTTCGGCGTGACAACCAAGGAGGAGGAGGAGTAATCGAAACACTAACGAGAACTAAAAAACTAAGAGAGGGAGAAGGGGAGAGAGAGGAGAGGCGGCTTACGAATAAAACTTAAAATTAAAATAATAATAAGCAATTGAAACATAAAACCCTATTTTTACACCCTTCAATAGTAGACCGTCACCTCATAAAATTTGAGTTTTTGTAAATTTTTACAATAAGTTGCATCACATGTGTTTATTCCACAAAATCAGATTTTGACCCACCTATTGTTAATTACTCAATTTACCATAAACTCCATCGTTGATCTTTGGTTCGAAAGCATATTGTCTATTGTCATCAACTCCATTATAGCTAAGCTCCGCATTTCGATTTCGAGACGTTTTTCTCTCTCTTTTTCGGAAGCATTGTTCTTCCATATTAATTATCAAAAATCAAAATCAAAGAAAAGTAAGAACTTTAAAAAAAAAAAGACAAGAAAAAATAAAGAAAAACGCCTCCATCTCATATTATATAACAATATGAGATCTCATAATCTGGTTGCCGCTGCATTGTTGGGTTGGTTAATTGACATATAACTCATTAACCTTCTCAATTGACAAATAAATATCCAAAAGTGGTTTGAATCAGGGAAGAAAAAAACTAGAAGAAATAATTTTTTTTGAATAATCCCATGTGATGCAATCTATTACAAAAACTTAGAAAAACTTTAATTTAATGATGTGGCACTTTAATATTGGAGGGTGTAAAAGTGAGAGTTTATAGGCAGACCTTATCAAACATTTTCTCATTATCTAAATCTAAACACAAAAAATAACCTTAATGAAACTTTTAAAACAAATACTAGTTTCTTTTTTTCCTTTTCTTAATTTCAGCTTAGAATTTTTAAAGGAAGAATATATAGACAGTAGTATTTGACAAGAAAAGAAAAGGGCTAATTACTCAATTAGGGGTAAAACCTTTGCGAGAGTGAAAGAAACGCGCCGTTAGAGGATAACGGAACCGTTAAAAAATATTTTTAATTATTAAAAAAGTATTTAAAAAGGTTTTTTTGAAAAAAAAGAAAAGGAAAAAATTGGGTTTAAAACGTTTAGCATATTCCTAATTTCTGTTCTATACCCTATTTTGCTCTTTAATGTAGCTTAACTTAAGAAATTAGATAGCAAATTTAAAAAAAACTAATATTGATTAAGTGTTCATGACGCAATCAAGTGCACCATGAACAAATAGCTTTGATGTTGATAAATCAGGGCTAACTAGGATCATGAGCAACATTACACAAAAAATAGAAATCACTAAAATTCTTCACTGTTCAGCCCCAAACTCAGAAAGAATTCATACCAATAACTCATAAAACAACACTTTTTTTGGTTTCCCTTTCCATTTAAGTCTGAAACGCTAAGCCCCAAATTAAATGATGAACAAACCCTAAACAATTCAACCCATAAACATCGAAAAACATCGAGGAGAGCTTTTGAAACCCTAATTTACATTGAAAAACCCATAAACAATTCAACCAAAAAACTCATAAAACAAAACTTTTCCAGAAGCCCATAATCCCAACCATAAATCAACACAAACCCATTTCAATTATTACTCAAAATCAACATAACAAAATGAATCAGAAACACAAAACCCCAACCATTAATCGATAGGGAGAATGATGGGTTGATTCTCGAGCAAAACACCCTTTCCGAGGACCTTGAAGTACCCAAACTGAGTCACATTGATCATCGACGCCGACTCCTTGTTGGCTTTGGCCTTGACGTCTTTTGGGACAAGAGACCAGGGCTTGTCGATGTTAAAGATGAGGGAGTCGAAGAGAATCCTGTGGTGATGCATACCTTCGGCATTACCACGACCTCCAGGATGCTTGCGGTGCTTTCCGATGCGACCATGTCCGGCGCTCACGTGGCCGCGCTTCTTGATGTTCTTCGAGCAGTTGTGAGACACAATTTTTATTTTTACAGCAAAATGAAAATGAAGAGATTAGCCCAAAAAAACCTAACCCTAAACATTTTATTTGTGCGTTTTGTAACTGCGGAATTTTTTTTTTGTTTAATTTCTGCCTAAATGAAATTAATTTAGTTTAAAATTCATTTTATTTCGAAATTAAATAGCCAGGTCAGCATAATAAGCATTAACGCAACCCCCAAACGCGTGCAACATACTTTCCATTCAAATTGACGGACTACCCCTATTTGATGTCAATTCGTAACGTTTTGCCCCAAATTGACCCGATTGAAAGGTTCTACCCTAAATTAGGCCGATCCGGAAACGTTTTACCCTTAATTGAGTAATTAGCCAAAGAAAAGAGGAGTGAGAGGTTTGGGTACTTAGCCAAATGGAATGGGCCTAAAAAAGATTCCCTTGCTTGAAATAACAAATGACGAAGTCCAAGTCCAAGTCCAACTCAAATTTGAGCGCGAAAAATCCCCCCTCGCTTCTAACTGACTAACTGATTCCTGCTTCAATCAGTTATGAGCAAAACCTTTCCCAACAAGTAGAAAGTAGAAACCAGTCTCTCAGATTTCTGGTAATCAAAATTCTTAGTCAGAAGAAAGAAACAGAGAAAACAATGTCAATCCCAATCATAGAAAGCTGCAGAAAAAGGAAGAGAAGGCCAAAGCTATTCGGATTTCACTCATTTGCAGAGGCCGGATGCCCCATCAACCCAACCGGTCCTTTCAGAGAAAACATTCGGGTCTTCCTCAAACACTGCGCTGAGCCTGAAGATTACTGCGTCGATGGAATGCCCATCTGGTGTACCCTTTTGATTCATGAGAAGAAGAGCTTCGTCATCCCTCTTTACACCATTGAGGACCATGTTACACTCCATTCTTCCAACCCTTTCTGTGATCACTGCAGATGCACAGGTTTCTTTTCTGGGTTTCCCTTGTTTCTCTTTTCGGAATCTGGGTTTTTTCTTTCTTTAATTGTTTCTTGTTTATCTTTTCTATATTGAATCAATGGTTTGGGGGTTCTGTTTATATAAAGAAACCTAGATGCTTTGTCGTATACAACAACTGTTCTGTTCATCAAGATTGAAGCTACTATATTGAAGAAAGTTATTAGATTGAAGGAAAATTAACAAAGACTATAGCTTTACTAAGATGTTTCTGGCATGGAAAAACCTTAATTGTTTATGAAGTCTTGCAAGTATGCCAGTTTAGCATCAATAGCTCTAGGCGTTTTCTCCTGTAATTTCTTTCCCTCTAGAGCAGCAAAAGTTTACTGTTTTTTTTTTTCTTTTGGGGGGGGGGGGACGGGGGTCGCGAACTGGAACTCAAAATTTGGACTTTCAATTGCTTTCTTTTCGGGAAAATCAACTAGCTTCTAGATATGATAAGATTAATTTGTTTCCTCAGAATCATGACAGCAATCCCTCAGTTCTCTGATCATTTCTAATCTAGAACTTGATAGCAGCCAAATTTTTTACTATTTTTACTCTGCCATAGTTCATCTAATTTGAGAGATCTTGCAATATTTCTAAGCACTCTTGAGATTTTCCTCCAGTCTGTAGGAATTTTCTATATACATATATCTATTTTTTGGGCATCTGCAGAACCCCAGGTATACCAGATTGATAATGCTTGACAGTAAATAGACCAGAATTGCTCCAAGCTAAAGTAGTTGCAGCAGTAACTTTGGGGGCTAAATATCACTGAGTCAATTAATTCTCACTTCCTGCATATGATGATAGTCTATTTTTCCTGCTAGAAACCAAAACTGATATGTTATTGCTGTTGTGTTGTTTTAGGTTGGAGCAATCAGTTGGTATCAAAAAGGAAGTATCATGTAATAATACCAAATGATCGCGAATGGAATAAGCCTCTAGAGGATGGTGTATTAAATATCCACTCACACCTCTTGCATGGGTTGATACACTGCAATGGATTTGGTCATCTGCTCTGCATCAATGGAATTGAAGGCGGTTCTAGGTTTCTCTGTGGCAGAGAAATCATGGATCTTTGGGACCGTATTTCTGATCTACTCAGAGCACGGTAAATCTTCCTAAAACACTGATTCATATTAGGCTAGTCAACACTTAAGAAGAATGTTACTACTTGTTAACCACTCTTTGATTTTTCAGGAGAATCTCAGTGGAGGATGTGTCAAAGAAGCACGATATGGCTCTGCGTCTGCTCCATGGAGCTGCATACGGGCATACATGGTTTGGTAGATGGGGTTACAAGTTCTGCCGTGGAAGCTATGGTGTTTCAGAGAAGAATTATGATAGAGCAATTGAAATCCTAAGCTCCTTGGAACTTGACAAAGTCATTCAAGATTTCAGTGAGAGGGAGCAGTGGAGACAAATCAAGGGCATAATTCAGCATTATAGAGACCTAAGTGAGAGCCAGTTGGTTACAATGAGAGATCTTCTCAAGTTCGTGCTTACAATCAAGTCTCGCAGTGCTGTGCAGAATAAATTGGTTGCAGCTACTAGTAGTAGTGCTCCTTCAGCTTCTACACAGAAAAATGCCATCAGAGTATCCTTTCACAAGAAGGGCAGTCTGAAGGAAAAATCTTCCAAGTGTAAGAGATTTACTAGTGTTATAGGTCATATGGATAGCAGATGGCCTCCAAAACGGCTAGAATATGCAGCAGAGGTGATTGTAGATGCTTTGAAGGAGCATAAATCTACATTCTCCCATGGTGGGATGACAAGGCAAGATCTAAGAGATGCTGCTCGGATGCATATTGGTGATACAGGTTTGCTGGATTATGTTTTGAAATCAATGAACAATGTAATCTTTGGATCTCACATTGTCCGCCGTTCAACTAACACAGCTCGGATATTAGAATACACCATTGAGGTTGTAGACAATGGGAAGGGGGCAGAAGCACAACGGGGAAAACCTCAACATCAACCTCAACCAGATGCATTGCCTGATGATGATGATCTAGTCCCGGGAACTGATGTTTACAATGATGTGGTGTATTTGTACAATAATGTACTGATCAACTATCCAGATTCCGAATTGCTGCAACTTGCAACTCAGGTGGTTTTAGATAGCAAACACTTTGTGAAGGATCGGCCATTTAAGGATGAAGATGACCAGTTGTTGAGATTCTTTTGCCAAGTTGCACCTGGTTTGATTGATGCAGATCAGGATACATTGAGTAGTGAGAGCTTACCAGCCAGTGAGCTTGTCATACTCCCATTGCATGCCACAGTCCTAGACCTAAAGCAAGCAGTTGAAAGGGCACTGAGGGATACTTACTGCATTCTGGATAAGCTAGTGGTGACAGATATTGACAACTTGGGGAATTTGGAGGATGGAGATGTGCTGTTTGGAGCACTTGAGTCAGGTGCAGAAATTCTGGTGAGAGCAAGTGGGATAGAGTTGGACAGTAAGCTAAGGCATGAAGGTGGCGCTGAGAATTGGATAGTGAGGTGCGAGTGCGGGGCTCAGGATGATGATGGGGAGAGGATGGTGGCCTGCGATATTTGTGAGGTGTGGCAGCACACACGCTGCTGCGGCATAGATGATTCAGAGGCTGTGCCCCCATTGTTTGTCTGCCCAGGTTGCTGTGCTTCTATTGGACCGCCAATGACTATGACTATGACCGAATCTCCCCTCGCATTTCAGAATTGTGATGATCTGTTATTGGACTCACCAATTCCATATGAGTATGGAAATGATATTGCATTACTACCATGACACAAGGGAGTTGTGGACTAATAGAAGGATTTTGTTGATTGATTTTCATATGATAAGATGGTGATTCATGATTTGTGCACATTCTGAATTTCCATGTTTGTTTTGTTGTATTACTATAAACATCGGTACAGTAGAGAGTGTTATACTTTAGACATCTGAACTTGTATAGCATTGTTGATTACAAATTCATGGGGAAGTGCTGCTGCTCCATTCTCCATTTACCCTTCGGTGGGGAGATAGAGATTAAGGAATTCCATGTAAATGTTCAATTCTTGTGAAATATGAAGATTCTTTTATAGCAATTTCTTTATTCCCTTGCTTTCATCTTCCGAATCAAATCAATGTGGGCTTGTTATAGCACCTAGCATTCACATTTATCATTTTATTTGCAAAACGTTGCACTCAAGCAATTGAAATTTTATAAAGAACAGCAGCAAATGCCTAGGAGGCGAAATTTTGTTCCTTTAAAGAATGTTCTCATTAATATTTACCGATTTAGTTTCCAAGTATCCTGAAGAGTTTCTATTTATATGGTACTTGAACAAAGACTCCTTTGTTTTTTAACCCCCTCTTTAAATTACATTGAACAAAGACGTCTTCACAGTCCTACTCCACCTGTCCTGATGCTGATGCCTCTTACAGAAGCGGCATATATATAGCCAATTTTGCTTAGTAGGAAAAAAGAAATCTAAACAAGGGAGAGTTGAAATGAAAGAACTTCTTATGCAATTATCAAGTACACCGTTTTTCTCACATATTGCGTAAGCTAAAAGTTATTAGGGCACAACTTCTCTTAAAGTTTATGCTGCGCTCTATAAGCCCCTATGGAGAACCAAAATTTTCTATATATAATTCACATTCTTTTGCACCCTCAACCAACCCAAAAACCCCCTCCCCTGTGCTGCATATAAATGAGACCAGAATAACTTAAAATCAAAGTAAACGAGAATGAGCATCATGTGTTGACACTGTTGCACTCGTCAAGTCTAATGCTCATCAAAACATTGTTGGAAGGTCAAGACCTTTTGAGCTGCTTCGGGTTTGTTAGTAACAACACATGTCATCTGCTCTGGAAGCCTCTGCAACAATCAGATTTGATGAGCTTTTGCTACCTGGACTTCCCTCTTTTCCCACCTTTACCGGGTTTTTTACCCTTGTTTTTGTTGCCTTTATTCTTCATATATGATATTTTATTTGCCTTCTGCTGCCTCTCCTTTCGCACTTGATCAAGATCTTTTATCTCTGAACGCACATGAGCATTAGGCACATAGTGCTGTGATTTCTTGTTCCCTCTAAAATTTCTTCCATTACCTCGAAATTGATAGTCTCCTGCATGAAATAATTTGCAAATTAAATACTAGATTCAATCTATTTACAGCAAACTGAAAGCAATATATACCAGCTATCACAGTTACAGTCTTGCAGACTACACAGAGATATAGGCCTAACTGCCATCAGATGCAACTTTCAACTTTGAGACACCTAAGATGATAGAAGTCACAGATCTCAAATTATTGCCCATGAAAACCATGCTCTTGATTAGAAAATGTAACGTTTTTGTTCACCAACCGTTGGTAGAAGCACTAAGCATTGTTTATCATCTATTCCTCCTTACCACGCAGAAAGAGCAAAATTATGACTAGTGAAAGAGGTAGTCTTGACATTAACAGAATCAAACAACCACCAAGGAACGTAACAGGAAAATACAATAGTAATGAATCAAAGCAGAGCATCATCCAAATATGAAGTGAAAGAATGGGGGTGGGGGTGGGGGTGGGGGTGGAGAAAGCTATAAGATCCCTACCTGATGAGTTTGCAGTCCCCTCAGCATTCTCCCCATAGCTTGTTCCTTTGAGAGACACCTTTTTGTGAGATCGTTCTTTCCACTTCTTGTATATTCCGGTTTTCTGTGATTTTACTTTAGCACCACTCTCTGTCTTAACCTGCAAACAACGGAAAAGTAAGTGAGAAGTCCCAAAACCACCAGGTAAGTTGCTGAGCAAGAGCCTTCTGAAGGACACAAACTAACTCTTCATGTTCTCTAGTGAAGAATAAGAAACACCAGGAATATAGGTATAACATGTTTGCAACCAGAAAGACCTAGTCTTACATAAAAGACACGATATCAAAAGTAAGGTAACTTATTATAACTGAAAAGTGGACGAAAACATGCTCCTACATTGCACCACAATTACCATGGGTATGAAAGCGGGAAAGCATACTGAAGCCAAAATGCTAGGGATATATATGGATGACAGAATGAGCAAGGTATACTTCTCAATGTCACGTATAATAGTTCACTGGCTATGATTTAAATAACATCCAATGCATCTTAAAAGTAATAAGCGTGAAAGTTGAAACTAAAGGGAAGTCAACAACAAGAAAGACAAGCAGAAAAAGAATTATAGCACTATAAGATACCTTTCCACTAGCTGTAACACGTTCGCCATTATTCAACTTGACATACTTTTTACCCCTCTGCACATAAAAGGGTTCGAAGATTTGAAATACAAACCAACAGAGAATAGACTAATAATAATAAATCAGTATTCAAAAAGTTCCAGGCACCTTATCCCAATGGTATCTTGATTTTTGTTTCTGTAAACCTCCACTATCATCAGCAACAAGATCCAGGACAGCAGAATCCAATCTGCAAATTAAAAATTATTAAAATATGTGCAACCATTGCAGGACAGGGGAGTGAGTTCTAAATTACATGCACATCTTGACTCTTTGATTATAGCAGAGTCTTCTTCTGCTACAACATATGCAAACATAATGTGCTAACTGGAAATGAAGTGAGACAGAGAGGTCAAATAGGTATATATTGCCAACTCCTCACAGATAAGCAAATTATTAAAATATGATCAACCATTGCAGGACAGGGGAGTGAGTTCTAAATTACATGCACATCTTGACTCTTTGATTATAGCAGAGTCTTCTTCTGCTACAACATATGCAAACATAATGTGCTAACTGGACATGAAGTGAGACAGAGAGGTCAAATAGGTATATATTACCAACTCCTCACAGATAAGGGGAAGAACCAACAGGAATTATCAGGATACAAACTTTACCTATTTGATTCAAACCCTTCATTACTTCTTACTGAGAGACCAGCCTCTGTATGCTGAAAAATACAGCAATATGGGCAAAAACTAGTTAGCAGATTTTATACATTGAAAGGAACTCAAACAGCACATTAGAAAATACAACCAATAGATATTTAATTGGCAATATGAGAACCATAATTAAAAAATTGGTTAAAAGATACACATGTAACTTACATGATTTGTAGGCACCAAACTTATATAATACTCCTCATCCCTGAAGTTTGTAGCCTTCCTTTTTGAACCGCGAGCTTCTTACATGTGCGAAAAGTATTAAAACTTTTAATTATCAAAATAAAAACAAGATAATTGATTCTCCAATAAGATTTATCGTTTTTTTAATGTATAAATATTATTGTTTGTACAAGCACAGTTAGTTAAATGTATTTTTGTTTAAGTATCATTTAAGAAACCACTCACAAAATAGAGAATAAATAAGATAGAACACGCCTTGAAAATATGGTACTTCAGTTAGAAAGAGAGAGAGAGCTCCAATTAAAAGTAATAAATTAAAAAATGGAAAGGACAAAACCTTTTATCTCCTTTTTCTTCGTAGAAGTAACTTTGGGTTGATCTTCCTGCACATATATAAAGATGAACTTAACCAGAAAGGTACAGACAAGAAGAGACATAATAGAAATTGAAAGTAAACTCAAACAAATCATGATTGATGGTATTTGTAACTAAATTAGGTAAAATGAGCCCTTTTCCAAAACCACTGCACTAGGATCCTCCCAAAACAAACATGAAATTTTAAAAATAGACACAAAATAATTCACACCATTGAACTAGTTCCAAAAAGTTAGGTAAGAAGAATTCTGTAACAATATGTACCTTCTCCACATGACTGCTAGTTTTCTGCTTATGAACCGAATTGATGATCTCCTCATGTATAGCTCTCTTCTTCTTCATCACATCAACCCACTGACTAGAGTTACCCTATTGAGCCATAAATCCAACGTATTATAGTGCTTGATGAAAAGAACATATAAACATGGAAACGATATGTGGGAAATCTAAAATGAATTTTAATAAAAGATGGAAAAAATTCACAAGATATAGCATATCTAGTTCATGTATAAATCAAGATTTAAATTTTTATTTCATTGCTTAAGAAAAAGTAACAGAAGCTCGAGGAGATGGAGAGGTAGAAAACCACATTGCAATTTGCAGTGTCACGATCAACTCCAAATTTTATGAGTGCTTAGTCATAAGACTTGGCAGAAAGATAAATAACCTAACATAAAAGTGCTGAATGAAAATTTCACAGATAAAATTACTGAGTTACCTGCAAATGCTTTGATTTAGCAGCTTCGCCTTCAGCTTCCAGAATGGTCTGCTTGGGTCTAGAAATCATTAATTGTAGAGTTAAAACTTTGAAGCTTCAGAGACACAAAATAAAAGTGAAAGGGAAACAAGCACAAAGGCCCAAGAAACAGACACTCAAAGATTAAGCACAAATATATAGCGATAATAGGGGCATTATATTAGCAATCACCTGAAAGCTTTCAACCGTTCAGAAAATGCAAGTGCAACCAATTCACCTCCTTCCAGCACGTTTTTGAAGATTGGATGCAACCCTTCACGGGGCAAATCCTTTGCTCTTTTAATGGACTCCCGTGCAGGTAAAGGTTTAGTCTTCATATACAAGCGAAAAGCATTTGTACATGTTTTTTGCAAGTTACTCAGTTCCGCAGATGAATCAATAATTTCTCTGACTCTATCTGAAACTAGATCAATAATGTTTTGTGGAAAACGCCCATAAACAGTTTCCCCATTTGCAATTGCCTGATCAATTTTATTCATTACTCCATCCATGTCCTGCAAAACCTCATCTTCAGTAGGTGCAGCCCTGATTGGTCTTGAGAGAAAAAGATGAAGATCTAGAAGGTACGGCATATCTTCAGATGTGACAAAGGAAAATGCAGTACCAGTCCGACCTGCCCTTGCTGCTCGTCCAACTCGATGAACAAAAATTTTGGGTTTGGGAGGGAAGTCCCAGTTTATTACATTATCAAGTAATGGTATGTCAATACCCCTAGCTGCAACATCTGTCACAACAAGCAACATAGTTTTTCTTGATCTGAATTTTGATATATTAATTTTCCGAGCATCTTGATCCATATCACCATAACACACAGAAGGCTCAATACCCTCTTCTCTGAACAAAATATTAAGGAACTCCACGTGATGTTTTGTAGAAACAAAAATCAAAGTTTGTTGATCAGAGCTAATATGGTCCCTCACCAAATACAACAATGCTGCATGTTTTTCTTCCTGACGTAAGGTGAAAAACATAACCTTTAGATCAGGGCTAATCTTGGTATCCAGATCAAGCCGCACAAGTTGAGGGTCCCGCAAACCAGCCTTAGCAAACTCAGCAAGGGCACTAGGTAATGTTGCACTAAAGAGCAAGGTCTGACGGTTTTCACTGAGCTGTGTAAGAATTTTGTTCAATTGCTCAGCGAACCCCATGCCAAAAAGGGAATCAGCTTCATCAAAGACCACATATTCAACTGTTCGTAGAGACATATCATCGACCTCAGTTAAATGGTGCATCAGCCTTCCCGGAGTGGCAATGATAATATCAGGGTTCTGTGCTAACTCTTCAAACTGATTTTCCATGCTATCACCACCAACAAGCAAACTAATCCGAAGATCTACAATGAAGGCAAAAGATGTTACAAGTTGTCATAAAGGATATTCAGCCTAGTCAAAGGAAGAAAAAAATGTCAGGAATCAAATAACCAATATTGCAATCATGAAAAGGAAATGTCGGTATCATGCTGGAACTTTTTCTCTTAGCACTATTTTATTGCATATCCTTTACATTTTACAACTTTCAGAAATCCCACAAACGCAAAACATAGCAACCTAATAAATTACTAATCATCCATTTTTCCATTAAAAAAAATAAATTATAAAAAATGTAAAATGAATTGTGAATAAAATTCTACTTGACGAACAATTTCAAATTAAAAGCGTGAAAGAACCTGTAAATTTCCCCAAATCCTTAGTGAATTTCAATGTCTGCAAGGCCAAATCTCTAGTTGGAGAAAGAATGAGAGCCCGGACACCGCCCTGAGGGACGTGCTGGTTAAGCTTCTCCAGCATCGGCACCAAAAACGCGGCTGTTTTTCCCGAACCTGTCCTTGCCATGGCGACGACGTCGTTCCCAGCGAGAATAAGGGGCATGGTCTTGCGCTGAATCGGAGTAGGGACTCTGTATCCCTTCCGTTTGATTCCTCTGTATACATTAGGGCTTAGGTTTAGAGACTCGAAGCCGCCAGACTTTGCTTTCTTTTTCTCTTTCTGTTTCCGTTTAAGCTCCGCTTTGGAGCTTACCCAAACCCCTGTTTGCTCTGCCATCGAACCTCTGCAGCTTATGTTTTCCTTGGGAAGACAGGAAAGCGGCAGATTCTGCTTCCAACTTCAGACTATGGCTATCCTTATCCTATAAGGCTAAAACCCTGGTGGTGGGGGGGGGGTTTCAACTTTTCTGTCTCTCGGGGTTAAAAGTTCAATTTGGTACCAAACAAACCTTTTAACTTTGGTCAATTTAATACTAAACGTTGCAAAAGTTGCTTAATCAGACGGGCCTCAACAAGTCAAGGCGCATGCACCGGCGTTAAGTCCTCTTTTCGTCATCTTACGTGGGTTAATATGGCTTTTAAACATTTTTTTTTCCTCTCTTTATATTTTCCCACTCATCTTTTTCTCCCTATGCTTCATAAAATGGGTGAGGTGTAAAGGAGTTTTCTTGTTATTGAGGGTTCAGTTCAGCCGCCAATGCCATTGCTACTTTATGCTGGCACATCCAGTTAGAATTTAATCGAGCCAAAATAATTTTTGCTAAACAATATGAATGCAACAAGATCAATAAATGTCTCAAATCCAGATCAATAATTTTACATGTGCCGATTGATAGTAGATCATCAAAATCAAAATTATAACACACCAAATCTTAAAACACATAAGATATTGTCATTCAATGAGAACCAATGGCTTCAAATCTCTTGCAACAAGATCCAAAGGGTGCTAAAATTTTGCATTTTGCATCCATGGAAGATCCTATATATCCGCCTTCTGTTTTATAAAATAGTCACCAAAACCTGTGACTGTGAGGCAGAATAACCATCATACAGGTGCTTCATTTGAAGAGCAAGCAAGATAGGAGACCATCATTTGCACATAAAATTACAACCTCAACAAAGTTCATGAGCTGTCAAAGCGGACAACAACACAGGTAATGTTGTCTGAGCTACCTCGTGAATAAGCTTCTTTTATAAGTTTTCTAGCAGCAGCTTCTGCATCTGTTACATCCTGTACTAAGGCCACAGCATCCTGCAAGCCAGCGAATGATTTCCGGTGATTAGATTACACAAACTGAGAAATAAGGCCTTTCTATGGATGTTGTAGTATTTTAGGAAAGATATATATGTAAAACAAAAAAAAAACAAAAAATCCAGTATAAGTTTCTATATACGTCCTACTGTGTAGTAGGCACTTCCCTGAAAATAAAGTTAAATAAATGAACGTGCTAAAATTGATTACCTTATTTGATATGACATTCCAAAGCCCATCGCTTGCAATGATTATGAAATCTACACCATCGATTTCTTCTTCCTAGACATTTGGACATGGCATAACAATACTAAGTACTTTAAGATGAAAAGTTATCTAAGATGCCCAGAAAGAAAGATGCTTCTTGGCAAACAAAGCAAACTTTAGCACCTAAAAACGAGTGTTACTGTTTCAATTGCCTCCTATCTTTCATACTAAACTCTTAATTAACTGAATTTGGAAGAGAGAGAAAAAAAATAATCCGTAGTATGTAAACCTTAATACCACCTGAATTTCAGGCTCAGCAACTACATAAGGTTTAAGGAGTTTATCTCCAAATGCACGAGAAACAGCAAGAACGCCACCAACCCGCCACGTACCTAAAATCATTACGAAACACATTGAGAAAACCTTCAGCGCAAGTTTTAGTTTGATTCTGAAAGAAATACTAACTGAATTCTATACTATTTTATTGAAATGAAGTGCAAAACCAATTCATAAACTGAACAAACAATTCTTAAGTTAGACAACCACAACCTTTGCCATGGAGGTATTTTTGAAACCAAGAAAACTACTTAGAATGATAGTAAGAGCATGCAGAGGAGTGCAGTCTAATAGAAAATGATGTTGATATGAATGGGTATTTTTACCTGCCCAAATAATGAAACCTCCAGCCTCCTCAATTCTTTGGCGTTCATCAGATCTGTCAGGCTTGTGATCATCCGACAGAGGGACAGCTGCAGGAAGCACATATATACTCAACTGATGTTTGAAAAACCCGAGAATTTAAGTTTTTCACCTATCAGGACCTAAAATATTTGTACTTTTTAATGACGGAACAGTAGTCCAAGCCAATTCTTTCCAAGTCAATCAGTAGCTAAGAGGGCAATGGCATTTCTAACATGTGTCAACATCAAGGGATTACTTGATGATATATAAGTCACAGACTCACAAGAGTAATCAATTTTTATTCTTATTTCATTTTATATATTCCTTTTCAAACGGGATATTAAATTTTAAACTAAATGATCCAATCATCCAAGCAAGCTCAAGAATTAGCGGAATATAGCAACCTGATCCAGCTATAGAGGCGACCACTCTGGAATCACCAACATTTGCAACAAGCAGCCTGTCACCCAATAATACAGCGGTAGACGCAGTTGAACCAGCATCTTTTTGCTGACCTTTCTCTTCATTAAGGTAATTCTCATCGGTTTGTTTAAAAGCTTCAACTGCAATCAAAATCTTGTTGTACTCAATATCTTACTAAGAAAAATTTACATTGGCGTAATACAAATATATAACATATATTTACATCTGAATATACAAACAAAATCACCAAAATCCCATATAAAAAGTGAAATTTCAACTTCATACATATAGCTGTCTTTGTGTCCTTGGTGAAATCAGGGTGGGCACTCAAATTCTTGAAGAGGTTGTTTTTAAGATACTCTGCAGTTCTTGAACCTCCGTGACCTATTTTGTACAGTAAGGAAAAAGGAAAGGAGATTAATGATAAACCACCATATGCACCCTCCTACAATTATTAACTGAAATCTTTCCCCCCAATATATATAGAGATGGATAGATAGATATGTAGTAGCCAGAAAGAACAGTTGTGAAGATAACAACCTAAACGATTATCAATAATCACATAGAAGTTAAGGAATGTGCATACCATCATAAACTCCAAAAAAGGCTACCATCTGACCATCAACTTCAGATATCCTTGTTTCAAAGAAATCCTCCATTGAAGACCTTTTTCCCTTGAAACTGGAATATCCATAGCTAAATTTAGCAGCTCGACTTCCAGTGAGAAAGCTGGTATAAGAACCACAAAGTTTTAGTTACCAAGTAACTCCTGGGTTGCAGGATCAGATAGACTTTCATCTACTGTTTTGTCCACAATATTTTATGGAAAGAAAAAATTCATGTAACTTGTATGATTTTATAGAACTTCATTGACACCAAGAACTTCGAAATTTAAAATCTGATGATTAATACAATTCACCATGAATAAACCTTGCACCTACGAGACCGAGTGGCATATGCAATTTCCATTCTAATTTTTTCCTTGGTATTTGAGATCATTCAACACCCCATTTTTGACCAACATGAAAGAGGTGTTCCCATTAAATATAGTGAACCATCTACAAAAACATTGCAAGGTATTCCTACGCAGTAAAAGCCAATCATTTAAATCCAAGTTATTCTGATACAGGATCAAACAGAGAACCATTATGAACTCCTAGATCTTAGCTCCCAGACTGACTACTGAACTAAGGACACCATCACACCACCAGCAAGATTGAGTGAAATTACAATCAATCAATGTATATAAAAATATAGTGACATTGTTACTTTACAATTTAAAAAGGTAAAGTAAATAACAGAATTGTTGATTTGGATAATAATTAAAGTAGTTTATTTGCATAAAAAAGGAAAACTAAAATAAAGAACATTCATTTGCGAAAAAAATATAAAAAGAAAATCCCCATTTGAAATGATAAAGGTCTAACTGTAATCGTAGATTGAAATTGATGGAGGGTCTTTTCTTCAAATCAATAAGTGTTAAGACTATACAACAAAACCAAACATATCTTATGTCGAATTACCACTAAATGATAAGAATCTAACAAAAATGGGGGAAAGAAATAACAAGTTAGAACTAATTTAACTTCCTCTACATTCATTAATTACCAATCATCCAAGCAAAAAGCTTTTTTATTATTGTTTTAATTTAGTAAGTAATACTGCTTCGTTTGCTGGCATTCCAAGAGTAAATAGAAACAAGGAAAAGAGAAAAGGAAACGGGGAGAAGAGAAGATGAGGAGAACCTGATGCCGCCACCGCTGAAGAGAGCGTCGGGGTCCCTAGAAGATATCATGACGTCAGGTTGAGGCGGCGATAGTTGTGAGGCAGAAGGTGGGAGTTGCGGTGGGTGAACCGGTGGAGGAGGAGAAAGAGCCTCAGCAGCGGCATCCCCACGTGGCGGAGAAAGGGAGGAGGCGGCGAATGGGTCCGTCAGATTGATGAATTGTTAATTGATAAAAAAAAAAAAAAATGACACGCAACAGATTTTCCTTACTACTACCTTTTTAAAAAAGCAAAAGAAAAAAAATCTTTTTACCAGTAGTAGTATTATTTTTTTAACCAAAAAAAAGTAGTAGTATTATTTCTCTTGTTTTGTGTATCTATAGGTAGATACGATAGTACTACTTTATACTAGTCATCACTTTCACGTGCGTTGCACGTGACCTAATATATTTAAATTAAATGAAAATTAAGATCTTAAATATACTACTAATTTTGTCATAAAGAATCTTATTATTAGAGCTGGCAAAATTTGACTTGAGAGCGAGTACTCGACCTGACCGCCTGAAACTAAACTTGATCCAACTTTATTTGAGAAAAAAATTTGCCCAATCCTAAATCGAAATGACCCGAATCTTCAATCGTCCGAACCTGAAACGACCCAAACCCAAAATTACCTGAGCCCGATCAAACCTGAGAGATTAGCTCGAAATGGAATTAATTATATTTATATGATCCGAATCTGGAAAGAGCCGAACCCGAAAATTTGAAGCTCAAACCTTAAATTATCCAAACCATATGACCTGACATCGAAAAAGGCTCGAACCAGAATTGACCGACATTTGAGCGATCCAAACCTAACCCAATCTAAAACTGAAAATTAACCGGACCCATATGACTCGAAATTTCCTTAACCCGAAACTGATCGAACTAAAATTCAACCTGACCTCCCATCTGCATATACATAGGGTTTTACTATCAAAGGAACAAAAGAAATTATTCCACAGAAATAAAAATATTATCAAAGTAAAATATAACGTATTTTATCTAGCAATAATTGAAATTAATTATAATTTAAATAAAATAATAAATTATAATCATAATACATTAACTGTCAAATAGAAAACTATCATATAGAAACAGGTTAATCACAATAACCTTTTAAATTAAAATAGTAAAAATAAAATGGTAAAAGTAAAATAATTATAAAAATATTTAATTTAATTAAATGCAAATATAGTTTTCAGTTGAATAAAATATATACTATATATTATTTTTAGTGGCTATGGAAATTACTTAAAGGCCAAATTGAGGATTAATGTGGTGTCTCCTTTTGGCTTTTACTGGTCTTTTCACACTTTTCGGATGACTAAAAAACCCCTCCATGAATTTCTTCCTTTCCTTTTCCTGATGCCCTTTTTGGTAATTTACTTCCTCTATTGTATAAAAACGATTTTTTCCCTCTTTGCTTTTCCCTTCCACGTTTCTTAATCCTCTCTGATTTCTCTCCTCAGGTATTTTTCTCCGTCGCTTCATTTTTTGGTTTTCCATTTTTACGTTATTCATCTATTTACACTTTTTGAGATTTAGTTGTTTGTTTTAACTCTATTAATCAGGAACAGGCTGTAATGGATGACCATTCTATGTTGTGTGTTGAGGATTTTATCAATCGTGAATCAGTTTGACTTGCTTCTCTGCATAAGAACCAGGGCCATACAAGGCTTGAATTACAGAACTCTGTGAGTGAACTAGATTGTTGTTTCTTGCGCCAATCCTTTTTATTATTTACTTATATATAAGTTTGACTGTGTATATATCATTTTTTTCCTGATATGATTTATATTTCCTTTATGTTTCCAGATCCTGTTGGAAAAGTTGCTTAATATTTTGAATCAACTACGTGAGCTGCGTGAAGATATCCAGATTTTATCATCTCATTTGGCTATTTATTCTGAGCGCCACCACTCAATCACATTAATTCCTTGGATTGATGGACCAACTGAAATAGGAAGATGAAGATTGGAGTGATTAGTTGAAATTTGTAGTTGTGCCATTTGCAGTTATGCATGATCTTATGATATAATTTTCTCATGTATTCCTGATATAAAAGTTCTGAGTATCACTTTTATATAGAGTTGTTTTGATTTTTTTTCTTTCCATCATTCTTCTTGTATTTCACTTCCTTCTGTTTTTTGAAAGATAACTGAACTTATCACCGACAAGAAAAATTAAGAGTCCCTTGCAGAATTTTCTATAACGATGAAAGATTATAGTTCAAGATGGGAGAGTTTTAGTTTTGATTATCCCCTTTAAGGTCTAAAAGCCATCACTTTGTCGATAATGAAGAAGCTTTTTTTTGGCGGCGGTAATAGGAGATTAATATAATGAATTTATAATATAATGACTTTAATACCAATCAAATGGAATAGGTTAATTGGGGATTTAAGTACGATTTATGTAAAGATATCAGATGGCAGCTTTTTAACTTAAGAATACCTCTCAAGAGTCAGTTTTTAAACTTTTTCGCCTCATGATTCTAACTTTAAACTCCTTTAAATATATTTATCAAAACGCAGAAGCTAAGAAGTTGTCAAGAAAGTTAAGCAATAATAAGCTGTGAAGAAAAATTGATTATTCCAACAAAAAACAGAAACATTAAGACTAAACAAACTTACCCAGCTATGATTGAAAGACTTTTAGATTCTAAAACTTAAAAATTCTTCAAAAAAAATTAACCGTTATGAATTTATAATAACGACTTTAATACCAATCAAATGGAACAGGTTAATTGGAGATTTAAGTACGATTTATGTAAAGATATAGGATGTCAACTTTTTAACTTTTCAGAATCTAAAACTGAAAAAATTCTTCAAATTCCAATGTTTAGTGGACATTAATTTCACCTTTATGTAAAGATATCAGATGGCAGCCTTTTAACTTAAGAATACCTCTCAAGAGTCAGTTTTTAAACTTTTTCCCCTTATGATTCTAACTTTAAACTCCTTTAAATATATTTATCAAAACGCAGAAGCTAAGAAGTTGTCAAGAAAGTTAAGCAATAATAAGCTGTGAAGAAAAATTGATTATTCCAACAAAAAACAGAAACATTAAGACTAAACAAACTTACCCAGCTATGATTGAAAGACTTTTAGATTCTAAAACTTAAAAAATTCTTCAAAAAAAAAAAAATTAACCGTTATGAATTTATAATAACGACTTTAATACCAATCAAATGGAACAGGTTAATTGGAGATTTAAGTACGATTTATGTAAAGATATAGGATGACAACTTTTTAACTTTTCAGAATCTAAAACTGAAAAAATTCTTCAAATTTTAATGTTTAATGGACATTAATTCACCTTTATTTATAATAATTCTAATTAGGTTATAACAGTCCAAAATGATGTAATAATTATGTTGTTATTACACCAAAGGCCATGTCGAAGTAGTATATATATGAAGATTCAACAAATATAGTACTTACAACAAAGAGAAAAGAGATTGCAAGAAAATAGCTATGTAAGACTAACTCCAATTATTGTCAAAAAAACGTTTTCTACAACCATTTCTATTATGCATGTAAAAACCTATATATTTTTGAATCATTTCGTCAATGT
This sequence comes from Corchorus olitorius, assembly GCA_001974825.2. Classification (NCBI taxonomy): domain Eukaryota; kingdom Viridiplantae; phylum Streptophyta; class Magnoliopsida; order Malvales; family Malvaceae; genus Corchorus; species Corchorus olitorius. The sequence continues at coordinate 25,860 of AWUE01022628.1, read as the reverse complement.
TCACTACTTCCTACATTTGTGTGTGACTAATTTTTCATAGATATGTTTTTAACCTTTGAAAAAACAATTGAGATTAGCCCCTTATTCACTATAAAAGCCAAATTCCTATCTTTCAATTCTCCAAATTACATTTATTTGCAATTGTACGAGTTCTACTATAACTTTGTTACACCGATGCTAATTATATAGTTTGGTTTTGTAGCTTAAAGGTAACCGAAATATGGCACGTATTATCGACTTCGATTTCAAAAAAGCACTATACACATTGTGCGAGTCTCTAAACTTCACTCCACCGATTTATGTGGCAAAACAAAATATATGGAACGATTATCAGACAAAGGTTGAGTTTACAGAAGAAACAAAAGAAGGGAGACAATATACTTCCTATGGACATTCAGCAACAAACGAAGAGTTTGCAGAACAAAATGCTGCAAAGAATGCAATTCTAGAATTGCAACAATCTCATGGAGTCCAAATAGAAGATTTCAACTCCGACAAAGTTGATATCCTACAAGCTCAAATTGAATTTGACAACGAAGAGAAAAGCCTTCGAGAAGCGTGACTACGACAACAAATTGGAGCAATGAAAAAGATGCTAAAACGAATCAAAATAACAACATATAGCAAAAACAAATTGTTGGCAATGTTGGACGCTATGGAGATGGATGAATAAAAAAATAGATTTAACTTAGAGATAATAAATAGAAGAATTGCTATACTACAAAAAAATTCTTCTATCAAATAAGAAATCTTATGTCAAATGAAAGTTTATTTATCTTTTCTTATTGCCTTTTCCTTTTTCTTGATAGAAAATATATGTAGTAACATCTTTCTCCTTATCAAGTTCCATTCTAGAATCTACATTCTAAGATTCCTATATATAAAATGTTGTCTATTAATTTTTAAAAATCTTATCAACTATCTCTGATTATTTCCACGTTGCTTAAAAAGAGAGGCTTGCATTTTATACTTTTCGTCCAAGACAAGGTTAGATTTAGAGATACCAATTATGAATGTACTTATAATGAACGCTTCTATTGCACGGAACTGTACAATTAAACAGTCTTATTACCGAATTTATCAATTACATAGAGGAGTGTTGATTGAATAAAACAAAATACTTTTCTTCGATTGTAGACCAGAAAGAACAAAATTGAAACACATATAATTAGGCCGTTTCAATTCATCATTACCAATTTTAATGGATATTATATATTAAAACTCAATAATTTCAAATTTCGTTCGTTTGCTAATATATTCAAAAATCTTAAAAAGACCCAAAAAAAATAAAACAAATTATATATTTATATATATGCACGTTTCAATTAATCAATACCCATTTAAATGGATATATTAAAACTCTCTAATTTCAAAATATATGCCATTTGAGAATATATTGAAGAATTTTAAAAGAAAAAAATTATATACTGTTGACTACATTCCTTCAACTCCAGAAGACCATAACTTCAAATCCTTCCATAACAATCTCCATATCAAATAAAAGATTAAAAAGCCCATTCAAATAACTTCAATTCAGCACTTAACTCCAACCTTCAATAGTTGCTCTCTAACGTTTCGTTCAAGATCCATTGTTATATTGACAACTCCCGACTTCTCGAATGACAATAGATCCAAGAAACAATCAAACATGAATGTCTGCAAAGAGCTATATAAATAACTTAGTTATGATCTTCTTAGAAAAAACATGTTGCTTTATCATCCAAACACATAGGTCTAATGATACAAAAACAAAATAACATTCATAGTTAACCTTTCTACCTTAAATCAATCATGACAAATCTATAATAAAGGGAGCCCGTAGCGCCAGCGCGGGCCGACAAACTTGTTATATATTAAAAGTTTTTAATATATCCAAGTTTTTAATGAAAAATAGTAAAATGGTAAAAATAAAGTAATTATAAAGATATATTAGATTTCATTAAATAAAAATAGAGTTTTTAGTAGAATAAAACTATAATAGTTTAAGTAATGGTATTTAAGAAATATATTCGAAAAATAAGGGTATAATGGGTGATTCAAAAGTTTTACAGATGAACGTACTTTTTAATATAGTATAGATTTGAGGTTGAAGCTCAGGGTGCCGCGTTTTGCAAGTGAAGCTATGATGATGCTATGCATTCTTTAGATTTTTTTTTGTTTGGCATCACTTTGCTTTCTTTAGTTTAAACTTTAAGCCTATATTTGATATAAGTCACGTTTCTATGTAAAAATTTGGATAATTTCAGGGCTATTTGGTATCGTTTTCATTTTTCTGTTTTTTGTTTTTATTTCGTTTTTGTTTTGTTTTTTTTGCGCTGTCAATTTTTTGAAAACAAAAACATGGATATACAATTTTGTTGTTGTTATGAACGTGATGATTAAACGTATTGGACTTCCCATAACTTAGGCCCATTTGGTTTAAGAGAGATTTAAGCATTAATGAGAGAATCAAGAAAGATTACAAGGAGATTACCTGGAAGGTTCCCTGGAGCATTATCCATCGTAGGATATTACTTTGCTTGCAAGTCAAATAGATTAGCATTAAATGTACAAAATGCCTGAAGCATACACTCCCCACAATTTATTCTCAATAAAATTGCAAAGATCTTTATATGGGTTAAAGCAATCCGACCGCATGTGGTATCAACGCTTATGCGAGTACCTAACTAAGGAAGGGTACATGAATGATCCCATCTGCCCATGCGTGTTCATCAAGAAATCTGAAACCGGATTCACCATAATAGCAGTTTATGTCGACGATATGAACATAATTGGAACTCCTGAAGAGTTATCAAAAGCTGCTGAATATTTGAAAAAGGAGTTTGGGGTTAAGGATTTGGGTAAAACCAAATTATGCCTTGGTCTAGAGCTTGAGCACAAAGAACATGGTATACTTGTCCATCAGTCAGCGTACACTGAAAAGTTGCTTAAACGCTTTAACATGGACAAGGCTCATCCTTTGAGCGCCCCTATGGTTGTAAGGTCTCTTTATCCCCAAAAGGACCCGTTTCGTCCTAAACAACATGATGAGGATATATTTGGTCCTGAAGTACCATACCTCAATGCTATTAGGGGACTTATGTATTTGGCACAGTGCACGAGACCTGATATCGCTTTTGCGGTAAATTTGTTGGCACGTTTTAGTTCTGAGCCAACAAAAAGACATTGGAATGGAATTAAACATATCTTTTGTTATCTCCGCGAAACCATAGATTTGGGGTTATATTATTCCAAGAAAGCTACTAACTCTGGTTTAGTAGGATATGCTGATGCTGGATATCAATCTGATCCGCATAAGGCTCGCTCTCAAACCGGTTACTTGTTTTGCTATAATGGCACAACCATTTCTTGGCGTTCTACTAAGCAAACACTAGTAGCTACTTCTTCCAACAACTCTGAAATTATTTCCCTCTATGAGGTCAGAAAAGAGTGTGTTTGGTTAAGATTCATTATATAGCCCACATCCAAAACACATGTGGAATGAAACCAGTTGAAGACTCCCCCACTATTATCTATGAAGATAATGTTGCTTGTGTTGCACAAGTTAGGGGAGGATATATTAAAGGTGATAGGACCAAGCACATCTCGCCAAAATTTTTCTACGCTCATGAACTCCAAGAAAGTTGACAAGTTTATGTTAAACAAATTCGCTCCACTGATAATCTTGCAGATTTATTTACCAAATCATTGCCAACATCAACATTTGAGAAACTAGTTTATGGCATTGAAATGAGGCGAGTTAGTACAATGCAAGATTGATTTCCCCAGAAGTGGAAATGTCTAGATACTCCAGAAGTGGTAAATTGTTTTATTCAAGGGGAGCGATTATGAGTTTAGGTGCATTGCACTATTTTTCCCTTCTGTTCAGTTTTGTCCCACTGGGTTTTCCGACTTAAGGTTCTTAATGAGGCAAACAAAAGCACATGTAATATTTGTCCAGGAGACAATGGACTTAGTATGTTGTACTCTTTTTCCCTTATGACTGGTTTTGTCCCATTGGATTTTCCAGCTTAAGGTTTTTAACGAGGCAGTTACTATATGTCCATTTAAAATGGTGTTCTGTCCAAGGGGGAGTGTTATGAACGTGATGATTAAACGTATTGGACTTCCCGCCACTTAGGCCCATTTGGTTTAAGAGAGAATCAATCATAAATGAGAGAATCAAGGAAGATTACAAGGAGATTACCTGGAAGGTTCCCTGGAGCATTATCCACCGTTGGATATTACTTTGCTTGCAAGTCAAGTAGATTAACATTAAATGTACAAGGATTTACTCCACTATATAAAGGGAGTCCCCTAAGCTATTTTTCACACACTTCAGATTTCTGTATTCTCTTCTCTCTAAATAATAGAAATTCTCTCTCTTTTCTCTATATTGTTCTTCGGTTCTTCATTATTTTTATAACAACTGTATGTTTTTAAATAAAAAGTTTTAAGAAAAAAAGTAAAAATGTATGTGAGTTACTGTTCATGACTGTGATTATGTGTTTTGGAAGTGTTTTGGAAAAACATGAAAGCACAAAATTTTTGCTTCCACTTTTTTCCAAAAACACTAATTTTGTTTCCAAAATTTTTGAAAACAGAAACAACCTGCCAAACATGTTTTCACTGTTTTGTTTCCAAAAACAGAAAATTGACAACATAAAACAGGAAACAGAAACAATGCCAAACGACCCCAGCTTTTTAAACTTTCAAAATTATCAAAGGAACAAATTAATAAGTTTTGAACAAAAATTAATATAATTTCATAAAAAATTAGATGAAAATTTTCAGAGTCATAACAATTTATTTCATAGGTCCAAAATTTACACTGACGGTGTAAATTTTGGACTCCACAAGCGGGGTGAGGAGTTTATACATGCCCATTTTCAGAATTAGTTTTATTTTTAAAATTCAAAACTATTTCCTGAAGGACACATGTCAATCCTTAACCCCCGCATGTGTAGTCTGCTAAACTCCACTGACGGTTTATTACATATAAATCCTTTTAATAGTGTTGATGGAACCAGACCGTCCGATTGAACCGGAAACAGGCCATGTATCTGGTTCCATCATACATATTAAACCATCGGTCAACAGACCGATCAAGAACTGGGTGATTGAACCGAGAATTGAACCAAATTGATCCGAAAAACCCGGATTTAGACAATATTTTAGTATAAAACATATTTGTTAAGATAAATTATATTTAAAAATAATAGTTTTTAAATGGTTTCTAGAAAAATGATCGGACCGATAGTTGAACTGGTCAGACCGATTAAATCACGAACTGACAATGCATCCGGTTCACCCTTTGATCCGGTTTTCTCAGCATTGCTTTTAATATAAGGAAAAAGAAATGTAGGGTAGGGCTGAATTTCCATAACATATACAACAACAAAATCAATACTGTTAGCAATTTGTAGGAAAATTCTTTCTGACCCTTCTGATTTTACCTTCAGTTATCCCTCTTAATAATTAAGGTAACAAATTAAATCCAGGTTTAGCCCTTAGTTATAAATATGGAGAATTAGCAGGGTAAATCCCTTGATTTTAGGCTATTATAGTAATTATAGTAAGTTTTCTAATGACACATGAGGAAAGTCAAGTAGCAAAACTCCAATATGTAGCGTTTGGTCCTTGGATTTGAATGGGTTATGGATTAGATTTTGATTTCTTGTTTATCATTTCTAAATTCCTTCTAATAAAATACTAGCATGAATTATTAGAATTTGTTATAAAACTAATGAAGAACACCAAGAACAATAGAGAGAAAAGAGAGAGAATTTCTATTATTCAGAGAGAAGAGAATACAGAAATCTGAAGTGTGTGTAAAATAACTTAGGGGACTCCCTTTATATAGTGGAGTAAATCCTTGTACATTTAATGCTAATCTACTTGACTTGCAAGCAAAGTAATATCCAACGATGGATGATGCTTTAGGGAACCTTGCAGGTAATCTCCTTGTAATCTTTCTTTTTCTCTCATTAATGTTTGATTCTCTCTTAAACCTAAATGCGCTTAATATAGTTGGACTTAGTGTGGTGTGGAGTCCATAATTCCATAACACTCCCCCTTGGACATAACACCACTATAACGACCCGTTTTGACATGTAGCTAATGCCTCGTTAAAAACCTTAAGCTGGAAAACCCAATGGGACAAAACCAGTCATAAGGAAAAAAGAGTGCAGCATATCAAGTCCATTTGTCTTCTGGACAAATATTATATGTGCTCTTATTGCCTCATTAAAAACCTTGTGTCGGAAAACCCAGTGGGAAAAAACCGAACAAAAGGGAACAAAAGTGCTAGGGCAATTAAGTCCATGTAAATGTCTTTAGGACAATTCAATCTAGATGTGCTATTGTTGCCTCATTAAAAACCTTAAGTCGAAAAACCCTGTGGGACAAAACCGATCATAAGGGAAAAAGAGTGCAACGCACTTTAAACTCATAATCGCTCCCCTTGAATTAAAACAAACAACCGCTTCCGGGGTATCTAAATATTTCCACTTCTGGGGAATTCAATCTTGCATCTTACTACCTCGCCATATACCAATGCCATAAAATGATTTTTCAAATGTTGATGCTGGCAACAATTTGGTGAATAGATGTGCAAAATTATTGGTGGAGCGAATCTATATTACATCAACTTGTCGACTTTCTTAGAGTTCATGAGTATAAAATTTTGGTGAGATGTGCTTAGTCTAATCACCCATTAATATATTCTCCCTTGGCTTGTGTAATACAAGCAACATTATTCTCATAAATTATAATGGGAGAATCCATAACCGGTTTCAATCCACAAGTCCTTTAGACATGTGCTATAACAAATCTTAACCAAACATACTCTCTTCCAGCCTCATAGAGGGAGATAATCTCATAGTGATTGGAAGATATAACTAGTAGCTTTTACTTAGTAGAATGCCAATAAATTGTTGTATCGTTATAGCAAAACATGTAACCGGTTTGAGAGCGAGCTTTATGCGGATCAGACTGATACTCCGCATTAGCAAATCCTACTAAACCAAAGTTAGTAGAATTCTTACAATAACCCCAAAACTATGGTAAAACGAAGATGACATAAAATGTGCTTAACAATATCTCCGAGTTGGCTAATAACTGAAATATACCAATAAATTTATCGCAAATGCGATTTTAGGTCGCATGTATTGTGCCAAATACATTAGTCCCCCAGATAGCATTGAGGTATGGTACTTCAGGACCAAACATGTCCTCATCGGTTTGTTTAGGACGGAACTAGTCCATTTGGGGATCAAGGGACCTTACAACCATAGGGGTCCTTAAAGTATATCATTTGCTTTGTGCTCAAGCTCTAGACCAAGGCATAATTTGGTTTTACCCAAATTCTAAAACTCCTTTTCAAATAGTTAGCAGTTTGGGACAACTCTTCAGGAGTTCCAAATTATATCGTCGACATAAACTGCTACTTATAGCAAATCCAGTTTACGATTTCATAATAAACAAACATGGGTAGATGAGATCTTTCTCTTCCTTAATCAAGTACACGCTCTAGCGTTGATACCACATGTGGCTGGATTGCTTCAACCCATATAAAGATCTTTTGCAACTTTTGAGAATAAGTTGCGGGGAGTGTATGCTTCATGCATTTTAAATCCCTTGGGAATATAAATATAAAAATGTATGCTTCAAGCATATTTTATCCTTTGAATCATAAATATGTCATCACAATGTTCATATAACATGTTTTCAACTTTATAAGGAAATGAATTTTTATTCATCACAAGTGAATACATTACAATCGACCCCAGTTCTCTAAGTGAACATGTGGGTTACAGGTCGGGTTTTATACCTCACAACCTTATTTTCCTCATTTCATTTCCAAACAAATACCCATTTGAATCCAACGGGTTTGAGTCCAAAGACATCATTCTTTGGTAAGGGAAGCCAATTCAACCTTGATTGCTTCCTCTCATATAGGTTAATATTGCCTTTGTTGACATATGCTCATGAATTTGTGCCTCTTCAGGGGCAAAATTAATCAAGATTATACTCTCTATTTTGTGCCATATCATAGCCAACTTGATTTCCTCGAGAAAGACCAACATGCTCATCCTGAGCAGATTCTAAATTCCTCCCCCTTCTTTTTCGAGGAATTATATCTTTTGATCCCATCGGTTTTCCATGCTCCAAGCATGGTCACTTTGATCCATCATGTTCTTCAGGAACATCTATCTTAGCTGCAACATTCACAGCTTAAAAATTTGTAACTTTAACAGTTTGATGAAATAGATTGGGCAAATTGATTGCAATAACTTGCAAATGGATCAAATTTTGCACCTTTAACTTTCATGTATTATTGGGTCTTAATGAGACAGTCTTTTTTCTATGAGAAAACTTCATGTTTTCACGTTATCCATCTCTGGATCCCAAGTAATTGGAACAAAGTCTCATGATAATCCGCGAATCTTGCGGTAAATAAATCACCCGTCAATGGTTCAAAGAACCTAAAAATAGACGGTGAATCAATCCCAACATAAATGCCCATATGTTGTTGGGGACCCATATTAATCATTTGCTGCGGTGCTACAGGCACTTGAATAGCGCAAACAATAGTACAAACATGTGAACTGTCCGGCTCATAGCCTAGGACTAATGAAGGGGGAAATTCTATGACTGAAAAAAGGCATTGATTTGCAACGGTGTGGAGCTCTACACGCATATATTTCTCCTTCAAGGAGATAAAATGTTTATTCGTACAACAGGTACGTGCCCAATGTTCAGTCATCCCATAGGCTTCTGGCTATTTAAGATTCATAGAGAATTATCTATAGATTAACTTTCCTTCTCATGAGAATAATATGTATATACTCAAAACCTCAACAGGGGTATAATAAGTATAGTTATGGCCTCTATAATGGCCAATAACAATTATTTCCAATATGCTCATGATAACTAGCCTCTATAACGGCCCATAATGATGGCTTCTATAATAGCCAACACATGTAATTAGCATCTCACTTTTCATTACTATCAAGGCCTTGCGGAGATGCTTCTCAATATCAAGACAAAAAGTCTTTGCCATTCACCATAATCTATAAAATAGATGATTCCGAAATCAATTGGCAATAATTTTGTACTTGAGAAATAACAAGATTTACAAGTGTAATCTTTGGAGAACAAGACTTTTGTGTCTTTCAAAAAGTGTCTCCTTATATTCTTGATGATTCTTTGTATCATCATCGCGCCTGAATGACCAAGGCAATCACCAAAGTCTGAACACTTTAGGGTTCAATTTTCAGGGCGTAATAGTAACTTTTTTGGGGGAAAATCATTCAACCTAGTAATATAGGCTTCTAGCCTTTCATAGATGGTCTTTTGGCCCATCTTAAAGTGATACTTTAGAAAATCTTTGTTTATTTCAGTTGTTGTCTCAAGTTGTTACCCATTACGGTGTACAACTAAGCAACTTCCTCATTGATTTACTTTTTAATATTGCATCTTCAGGATGCAAAACAATGCCATAAAACAACTATGTATGGCATATTGCATATTCAAAGCCATCTATTATATTGGCAGGACCATATATGGTATTGACATTTGCTTGCACAATGTCACACTTGAGAAAAAGTCTTTGCTACGTAAAATGGTAAGTATCGTAGCATTATCAAGCAAACATGCATTATCCTTTTTCTCAATATTTCCCGTTTGCACTTTTGTTGACAACTTCAGGTGTCAAATGAATATTTTATCGACAAGATGATTGTCTCAAATATAGAGTAAACAAGCGTACTAAAAATTACACCAGGTAAATTCTCAGGGAAGAATGGAGGAGTCACAAACGGTCTCACTTAAAAGCCATACTCCTTAGACAGAATTTTCCTAGACATGTAACTTTAGTAAAAGAAATATCAGAATGACAACTTCAGGTGTCAAAATATATAGAGAAATGAATCAAAAATTGTTATGACAACTTCATGTGTCAATAACAAATTAATAGTGTATATGACAACTTCTCGTGTCAATTTGAAAGGTAAAATCATGACAACTTCTGGTGTCAATTGCAAAATCATGACAACTTTTGGTGTCAATTGCAAGATCATGACAACTTCTGGTGTCAATTGCAAGATCATGATAACTTCTGGTGTCAACTACAAGATCATGATAACTTCTGGTGTCAATTGCAAGATCATGACAACTCCTGGTGTCAATTGCAAGATCATGACAACTCCTGGTGTCAATTGCAAGATCATAACAACTACTGGTCTCAATTGCGATATAACCTATTCTTCAAGATGTCAGACTGAAGATCAAAAGCTTTGAGAATGTGAAATTTACCCTGGTGTGCAAGACTGCAAACTCAGCTGCCGAGCATTGACAACTTCTGGTGTCAATTGTAAGGCCATTGACAACTTCTGGTGTCAATTGTAAGGCCATTGATAACTTCTGGTGTCAATTGTAAGGCCATTGACAACTTCTGGTGTCAATTGTAAGGCCATTGACAACTTATGGTGTCAATTGTAAGATCATTACAACTTGTGGTGTCAATTGTAAGATCATGACAACTTGTGGTGTCAATTGTAAGATCATGACAACTTGTGGTGTCAATTGTAAGATCATGACAACTTCTGGTGTCATTTGGAGAGTAAAATAAATTGTGACAACTTCTGGTGTCAACATATATTAGCGCTAATAATAATTCGAAAGAAATCTCAACATATAGAAACACTTATCTTGAATAGTGCCCACACTTTTATTGAGAGAGTTTAGAAATATGCCAATGATGTTTGGCTATTCGGCAATGAACAGTGCTCATGACATATAAATAGTATTGGCTCCTCACCAAACCAAGGAGGTAGTTTATCAGAACTTTGCCATTTTTGTCTCAAGGGAGCTTGCCTCTTTATTAGTTAGTAATAATAATAATTTCATGCCACAAGTCTCTAATAATGAATGAAATAACATAAACATATAATTAGAGATAGAATTAGAAAATTTCGACCTTATTTTTGAATAGAGGGCACTGAAAAACCTTAGGAACCGGTTTCTTAGTGCCAAGAACCGGGATTAAATCAACCGAACCGGTAAGATGAAGATTATGGTCTGAACCAGGTCACTGGTCGAACCGACTGGATTGACGTGCAGAAAAACAGAGGCGGCGCGTGAGAAAATTTGACCGGGAGGTGAGGGTGCGTCCAACCTCCGTTTAAAGTGATTCTGGTGGCGTTGGAAAGATATCGATGAGGAGAATCCGGTGGTAAGGGAGGTGAGAAAAATTAATCGAAAAATGTGCAGATCTCGGATCAAGTCTGAAAGTTTGACCGGAAAGTGTGATCTTATACGATGTTGGAATAGGCTGAATTTTTTATATGTTACTCTATAAGATATTCCGAATCTAAAGGTGTGGGAGGTGAGAAAAAATGATGATGAAAAAGGGACGAAAATTTTCAGAATTTAATGCTAATCTACTTGACTTGCAAGCAAAGTAATATCCAACGGTGGATGATGCTCCAGCCTCCAAGGAACCTTGCATATAATCTCCTTGTAATCTTCCTTGGTTCTCTCATTAATGTTTGATTCTCTTTTAAACCCAAATGGGCTTAATATAGTTGGGTTTACTGTGGTGTGGAGTCCATAATTCCATAACAGAATTATTATTATTATTATTATTATTATTATTATTATTATTATGAATAATAAAATATTTCTCCCAAGGCAATATCCACCTAAAATGGCCTTAATTAGAAGGAAAAAAAAATCACATGAATGTGGTATTAATAATGAAGGCAAAAGAAAAGTCAAAGATTTTTCCTTTTCACCAGATCCTATGTTATGTGCAACGATAAGGCAGAGAGTTTTTGTGTTTAAATATTTTTGGTTTTGGTCCCCCTAACGAAGTGAAGACTGAAGATAAGTAGTGGTAGTAATGAGCTGTTGACTTAATGTCTCTAACCGACTTAATGTCTCTAACTCCCACCAGTTTCAGATCTAGACTTGGATTCCTCACTTGCCTTGCCTCCCCTTATCTCACATGTGCTGCAAAACTTTTAAAACATCTTTGCACCGCAATATTTGATTCAATGATCCACCTGCACATTGAGCGCTCAAACATTTGATTCAATGATTTACGTACACATTTATGGTCATGGAACAATAATAGATGTAAACATATTGTAGCGATTAAACAAGGCTAAAAAAAATAAACAAGAATAAGAAGATTTACGTAGTTCGTATAATTTGATCTACGTCCACGAGTAGAGAGAGATTCTTATTATTTGGGAGAAAACAATACAACACATCAAGAATACAAGATATAGACCCTTTATATAAACATAGGGTATTTAGTTTCTATTTTAGGACATCAAGAATACAAGATGTAAACATATTTTGCTCAAACGAATTGGTTTGTATCTTTGTTTACCATACACTATGAAAAAGATAACCCTTTAAAACTTTGGTCCAAAAAGAAGGAACAGTTTCCTCTAGAGAATAGTACTAGTAATATACTACTAGTAGAGTAGTAAGTTTCTTTGCATTTTATATAGATAGATTCAGATTCTCAATGTTAGTGTATGTGCTGTCCTTGGCATCTCATTAAAGCCCTCTAATTCTGCAATAGCGTATGCTTTGCTTAGAATAAATTAGAGGCAGTCCCAATAAACGCTTATAAAGGTCCATTTATGAATTTCGAATACAGTGCACTTAAATCTTGCAGTAACTGCCTGGTTAATTAACAAGCATAAACGTTGGCAGCAAGCAAATAGGGCCTTTCTCAAACACCCCACCCTCAACCAGAGAGTAAATTTGGATAAAGTTTAGTGGTTTTGAACTTTGAAAAAAACTAAGCAATCTACTACTTTCTTTTCTTTATGCCTTTGTTGTAACATGAGAAAAAGATATTAGCAGAAACATATATCAGATTCAACACTAGAAATTTAAGATCAATTTACAGTTCATGGTCAACGACCGACCACACATGAACAACAGCTAAAATAAACAGGTATAAAGCTGTAAACAAATGCAACCTGAAGAGAGTTGCAAAAATGGCAAATTATGGATCACCATGAGCAACAACTACTGGTTGAAGCACCATCTTGAGGAGGATTCTGCTTGAAGATGTTCTTTTTCACTCCAGATGACCCCTCAGCCAAGAGGCTTGGTGTTTCCAGTATCTGCATATCAAACAATTATATCCAGGTAACAGATGAACTAAAAATCATAAATATCCTCACTCATATTGACAATTTGAGGTTCCAGTAGTACAAGCAGTTACATACTAGGATAATAGAGAGAGCTAGCACATTACTTCAAGCCTTACAGACTCCCCTATCATTTCATCAACAATCAAAATATGGCGTAAGACACCTTGGATTTCAATTACCTTTAAGACAAGCTCCTCAAAACATTGCTCCACATTGACTCGTGTTTTTGCACTACACTCAATGAAAAGGCATCCATATTCCCGAGCAAAGTCAATGCCCTCCTTTTTGCTGACAACTCTTTCACTTTCCTGTAAATGGTGCAGATATGAGTTTAAAAATCAAATGAAACTAACTTTTTATTATTATTATTATAAGATCAAATGCCGTAAGCAGTAAAGTGCAAAGTCAAGAAACACTTCAGTGAGCAATACTGAAATCTTAAAACAAACAACCTTGGTGAAGCTTCAAATTGTACCTTATCAACTTTATTGCCAACCAGCATCTTGACGCAGTCCTGATTTGTTGAGTACAGATCAATTTCTTTAGCCCATATATCAGATAGATTTGTAAAGGTGTCTCGCCGCGTTACATCATACACTGTATGAAAACAAACATAATAAAAAGCATCATACAAGGAACCTCTTAAGAGAAAAACAATAGTGATAAAATGAACCAGCTAAATCTTTGACTCAATCTAAACAAGCAGTTCCTCATTAGACTCCCAACAGAATAGGAAAATTTTTTGGTAAAGTTTCTTCAAGGAGTTTAATCAATCTACAGGCAGAGATCAGATAACCCATGACAGAACTTACATATCAATCGCAACACATATTATTAACTGATACTGTTTCTGACCGTGCCCTCAATTTGCTACAAAATGGTTATCATTGTTTAGCCAATACTGGGCTAAATTGGCACACCTTCTACATATACCAGAACAACACCCCAGCAATCTCTCAAGTTGATGGCCCAACTTATCCAGCCGACCCCAATCTAGTGCATAAGAGCACTGGCTCTAACTTTACAAAGCCAATAATCCAGCATTAGGGGAAGCCAAACTAACCCAACTTAATATTTTGAATACAATAAAGAAGCTTCTGCATGCATATCAGTAACTGATTTTTGGCCTTATGCTCAGCCTGTCAGTCGTTACTCCATATGGTACACATCTCGTAACACAATTTATTCTTTTTGTTCTATACCTATCCTTCAGAGGCCAGAAATGTTATAAAACATGTCTCATGCAGAACTGAAATTATATATAAAAAAAAAACAAAAAAAAAATAGAAAAAATAATGCACAAGAAATAAAGCAGGGTTGGAAATCAATCTACTCCAAATTCCAAGGCTTTTCAAAGCAGTACTGTTATCTATCATCTCTTTATTAACAACTTAAAACGTGTTTTTAATCCAACCAAGAACCAACCTGACCTACCAGCATAAATTTGATCCCAGTAAATAAAATTTTGGGAGTGTACAAGGGTGGTCAAGGTTGTGAATACATGTTTAGAATGAACTTCTACTGGCCTGACATCAGATAACAGCCAACATATCGCACATCGTGAGATTCATTTCATCAGTTCTCTCAAGTAAGATACAGGAAGTACAGCCCTAGAACATATATTATATTTAACTAACCAAACAGAACTAAGAACTTCAAAAGCATGAAACTAAAATTCAAAGACAATGTGATTCTCACTGCAAGATTTTAATTCCAACTGATCAACATGTATGTGTAACTATTGTTGTTAACAACATAGATAAATAAGTAAGAAAACAACAACAATAATTGAGCTACAGAAGAAGATAAAAGTAGAAAGAAATCGATGAAGTTCATACCCATTATTATTCCTTGTGCTCCTCTATAATATGAGCTGGTTAGTGTTCTAAACCTTTCCTGTCCAGCTGCAAAAGGTGAGAATACCATAGAATAAATATTCTATTCAACTCATTGTATGCAAAAGAAACTTTTAGCATCCATTTAGATAACTGAAATATGCACATACCCGTAACCCTACCCTCACATTTGAATGCAGGCGATAACCGTGAGGGAGAGAGAAGAGAGTGCTTTTATGACAAATTCATCACATATGTTAATTGATGCAAATATTGCATCTGACAAAAAGCAGAAACTTATTGCAAAATGCAAAACCATAATTCATTTAGCAAGTTCCAGCAATACCAGTATCCAAAAAAATCTAAACTTGCTTTATTAACACAAACTAAAAGGAATATTCACTTTTCTAGATTCTAAAAAACAGTGTACTATAATTATGCAAACCTTACTTCGGCATTGTAATTGATTTCAATGAGTGTAGTTTCAAAAACGAAGATGTTATACTAAAAATCTTATTTGGGCAAAAACCTCTAAACTCGTACTAATACTAATAGTATATTTGGGGTCCAAACCAATATGTCAAGAATCCCAATGGCAATGCCAAGACGAAGCATTTCTTCATATATAAGATGATGCTTAACCAACCCAAAAACAAACAATGGAACAGGAAATCAAAACATCGGTGCAGAAATGTTATAAGCTAACATATTCTGAAAAAGACAGAGTATTTACCAGTGTCCCAAATCGCGAGCTTCAGCTTTTTACCTCCAAGAGTAACGTGCTTCACCTTGAAATCCACCCCTGCAAAAAAAAAAAAATCCAGTAACCCCCAAAAGAAATTAACCCATTGAAAAACTCAAATGAAAACTCAGATGAAATTTGGGAGAGCGGAAAAATAGTAAAGGTTACCAATGGTAGGAGAGAGTTCCTCGAAAGCATCGGAAGTGAAACTCAAGAGCAGAGTACTCTTGCCCACACCGGAATCCCCAATCAGTAACAGCTTAAACAAGTAGTCAAACTCTTGTTGACTCGTCGACGACGATGGCTCCATGTTTCGGAAACCTCTGCAAACGATGATAGAACTCTTCAATTTGAACCTGGAGATTGCTTGTTTCCAGAGAAAGCAAACCAGAGAAAGTGTAAGAAAGGAAGGGTCTAAAGTCTTGTTTCTTCTGTCTGTAAGTTAGTACTAATATAAAAATAAAATAAAATAAACCGTTTTTCCTTTTTCTTTTTTTCTCCAACCGCTTCAGCTTACTTGCTTCAGCAGTTTCGGAATGGATTCGGTGCAAATTGGCCTACACATGTTGATTTGCTCCTCTTCTTTTAAGCTGTCGGTTGAAAATAATGATTCCCTCAGAACTTGATTGATCCTTACAGTTTTCTACTAGGAACTAGGAAGCCATCATGGGCTTTTTCTCCAAAGTTACAAACGCAATTACTTGAAACCCAACTTGTTTTTGTCTTTCTTTTGGGTTTAAAACATGGAAATCTAATCTTCATTTTGAAAATATAGACATTTAAGCATTGTTTTTTAAATTGGAATGGACCGACCAATTCAACCGTTGAACCGGAAATCAGTGGCCTATCCTGACCGAATAATGTGGTAATTTTCAGTTGGTTAACAATCATTGGTTGTTCGGCCAAAAAAAAAACAATCATTGGTTGAACCAGTTAATCGGACCAATTTTAACCGATTTTAGACATGTTGAATAGATTTAAACTTTTAAAATTTGAAAAAAATATTTATTTGTGGTAACATAGGAAAAAAACCTATAAACTACTTAACCACCCAATGATAAAGCTTTTCTGTGTCATTATTATTGAACAATTAATATTTATTATATATAAATTTTTTTTCTTTACCTCAATTCTTCTTAACGGACCAGATTAGCGGTTGAAACGGTAATCGGAATCTTGACCAGTTCAGTAACCAGTCCGATTTAAAAAGTTAAGGGTCTATTTTTTTTTATATATGTTAACCTTGTTCATTAGGCAGCCGTATAGGGGTAAATAATTCTAAATTGTTGATTTCCAAATTAAAGTCTAAAATCAAATTTTTTTTTTTTTAAACAAAATTTGTCTTGAACCAAAATTCATTTTCTAACCTTTTTCTTTACCTTTTTTTTATAAACCTTGAAAATATAGTAAAATTAAATTATCTTAAAGCCCCTAGGGTATGCCACCCCTCTACCATCCACTTGCAGGCATCACCCTGTTTGTTGGTTGCCGAAACACCACATAGTCTTCATCAAGAGAACAATCCAACTTGGAGAGTTTATTGGCGCTAAAATTACATTCCCTCAATGTGTGATTACAAGAACAATCACATTTCCTCTTTAGAAGGCCCCTTACATCAGCTATAGTAGTACCAAGTGGATGGAAAGTAACGTCTACTGCCCAAATAAGTCTAGGATAACCTTTGCATCAATCTCGCACTTGATACCTTCAACCCAAGCCAGCCAAGCCACTAAGAGACACAAGCCTAAATATACTTTATGTTGATCCGCTTTAATGTGTTAGAGGGGGGTGAATAGTACTTTCTGAAACTTTTTGGATTTTTTGTAAAAGTGAATAAAGACACTAATTAAGAACAAACAGTTAAAGACACTAATGAACAATAAATAAAAACTATAGAAGAAGCAGGTTGAAGTAAAAGAGATAAGCAAAGACGTTAACAAAAAACTGAATAATGGAAAGTAAAAAGATAAGGGAGAAATAAAACTGGAACAATAAATCGAAAGGATGAGAGATTTGAGACGCGTCGATTTATAGAGATTCGACCCTTCAGGTCTACGTCCTCTACCTTGGATATCCACACCAAGGATTTTCAGAATCCACTATCGGGTACATTTTTAAATTTCTGCTTGTTGTTTTGGCTTTTTCTGGTGCCAGCTCATTGACAGCTTTAACACGTCCGTATTGAGTTTACGTCAGCTGCTAGTTGCTTCAATCTCCAGCTTGATTAATCCCATTAATGTCTTGCAGTCTTCTTCCAACTTCAAAATTCTGATTTGACTTGATCTTTCTTTTCTTGCTCTGACTTGATCATGGTACTTCATTCACACTTTATATCTTTTGAAATTGATGCCTTTAGCTCTTTGTAGTCTTCTTTCAAAGTATAGATATGTTCAAACAATTAAGGCTTTATGGTTTTCTTCCACCTTAGTGCCATTGGTGAAGGTTTCTTATTAGGAGTCTACATTTCTCAACCTTTTTCTGTTAAAAACTTCACTGCACACTAAGTAGATATATGAGCTAAAACACTTGTGTTTATTTTGTTATCATCAAAAACAAATGGGCCCAACACTTTATTACTCCTTCCTAATTACTAATCTAAAGAAAAGTTACATGTTTCACATCAAATATATACTATATGTTATTTGAAACACCCAGGGATATTACTAAAAGCTCCTTTTGAGAATCGATGAGGAGGCTCGATTTGAACATTTTTTGTCCTTTTATGTCTTTCGCATTTAATTAATTACTAAGAAAACCCTCAGTTAGTTTCTCACCATTCCCTTTTCCTCTAGCCCTTTTTTTGTAATTGCAAGAGTTTTTAACCAGTTGAATGTGAAAGTATTTATTGAGAATCAAATCATGTATTATTTATTTACTAAGAAGCTCCTCAATCACCATTCATTTGGGTCTTTTGCCACTTTTTTTGGAAGACCCATTTGCCCACTTTGTGTCCTCCTTTTGTTCTTCCTAATTTGGTTATTTTTGTAATTTTATGTGTAAAACCCATTAAAGTTTTCAGACTAATTGGTTTTGTTTCAATTTAATGATTTTCTTTTAAAAAATAAAAACGTCTTTCATCTTTCTCAAACTATAGTGATAGAAAGAATTTAATTAGATTTATGAGAAAGAAGATATTTTAAGTAGCAAAGGTTAATGTCCGAGAATTAGAAATGGATTACAAGCTACGATTTTATCAACAAAAAATGAATTTTACAGCTATAAAACTCAACCACCATTAATAAGTTATATATATAGAAAATTGAGATCCATTTAATTGGCAAACTACTTCACAAATACACAAAATACTAATAAAATTACAAATTTTTGAAACGAAATCCTTTCTACATTCAAACAATAATAACAAAATCTATAACAAAGAATGTTCGACGCACCAGCGCGGACTGATCAACTTGTTATCATTATTTAGGTGGTACCATTACAACTATTAATAACTTACCACAATAAATGTCATAAATTTCCAAATTTGCCTTATAAAATTTGTTAGTGTAAACCCAAAAATTTTTAGGCTCACTTTCAGTTAACTTTTGGACCTCTTGACTTTGGGCCTTAAAGCTCAAAGCTTAATTAGTTAATATAAGTAGGAAATAGGGTAAACAAATTTTCTTAGTCATTTTCCTAAACACGACAAATTTCTGCAGACCTAGAGTTTGAGGAAGAAAATCCTAAGGAAGAAGAGGAAAGGCAAAGGAAGGGGAAATTCATCCCTGGAAACAACGATCGAAGTAAGTTTTAATGATTTTGTTATAGGATTTTATGGTTTATGTGTTTTCTTAGTAAAGAATCCCCAAATTTAGTTTTGGGGTTTTACTTTCTTATTTTCCCGGCGACTTTCCGATATGATTCCGATAGCTTAGTGGGTACTTGATTTGTGATTGAATTGAATTTGTTATGAATTTTTGAATATTTGCTTTTTTCGGATTTTGGTTGTGGTGAATAGCAAACTTTAGCCTATTGTAACTTTGTCATTCGGCAACCGTTTTGAGCGATTCTTGAGTCTATTTTGTAGTATTAAGTCCCATATTTGCAGTGGTTTTTACCGTTTGCATATATTGATTTTGTACAGAAAGTTTTGAAGTGTCAAAGTTGACACCTTAAAACTGTAAAACTGAAATACTGGAATTTCAGCAACTTGTGACGATTTTCCAACTTTTTGAGCACTTGAAAAATGAGTTTTACCAAGCCGTTTTGATTGAAACAAAATTCCTCTATATAGCATTACATACCAGGTATGATTTAATGTTTTAACCTTACTTGAAATTACTCTTTATTGGCTGTGGTGTTTACTCAAAGTCAAGTCAACTAGTTGAGCATGAAAACTCCGAAAGGCAGATTTTTGCAAAAATCATTTTAAATTGTTTTTAAGCTTGTTTTTGCCAAGAATTGTTTTGTTAACTTTTAAAACACTATAAATTTCAGTTTTTGAATTTCAATTAATTTTCTAAAATATTTTTAATGCATTCTTCTTATTAGACTAAGACAATGGTTTTATAGTTTGTGTACCAGATGGTTTTGTTGGTGCCACAATTACCGCAAGTAACTCGGGATGATTTTGGATAATTAGCAACAGTAGGATTGAATTCGTAGTTCTTATATCATGTTTTCGCTTGGATGATTAGGCGGTTAGGATACGTCCTTGGTGATTTTGCTTTGTGTTTGGAAGTCCGGCAAATCAGGTAAGTGACCTATATCCCCTTAGTATTTTCATACCCTCATATAAGCCAAATGTGATTTGAATATAATTAGCTATTATATTATTTTATCCCTTATCTTGTTAAACTTGGATTGAGTATGTGAAAGGTATGTATATGATATTATGCTTTGAAATTGGTTTGATAGAATTTTGACTAGCATGATATGACATTAAAATCAATGTTTACATGCTGTTTTGTTATGAACATAAAATATGAAAGTTTTGCTCCGTATTATATGCTTTTTGAAAGTATAAGAGATATGTTTTGTTTTGTTTTAGTCTCCCTTACGACTATGCTCTGACCTTTGCCAATAGGGGTTAAGTATTGGCCATGTCGACATGTTATTTTGTGATTTGAATTGATTCTTACCGTTGCCACCGGTTTTAGAATAGTGGTTTTTGTCTGGTCATCTGACCTTTTGTTAGAACTTCTGACCTATGTCACGGGGGTTAAATGTGGCTGTAGTCTGTTATGGGAGACAAATTTGTATTTGCTTTGCAAATGTTTTGTGGATCCATGATACGAAATTATATTTTTGAAATGTCTTATTCTATTTGATCAATTATATGATATGATTTGTCCTATGTTTTAACATACTCGATCCAACTGAGGGGATGTCTGTCACTTGCTGAGTTGTTGTATGTCTGTCACTTGCTGAGTCGTTGTACTTATTAGATTATTTCACTTGTTTTCAGGTGATGATGTAGATCGGTCACGTGGGAAAATTGGGGAGTGATTCTGGCCTTTCGCATCCAACATTTTAACTATCACATTGATTTCATGCTTCCAAAATAAAGATTGTGCAAAACAAGACTTTACTTGTTTTTATGACACTTGAATTTCGCTGGTGTCGAAACGTTCAGGTTTGGGGGAACCTTGCCGAAACGACTGAAAAAGAGGAGTCGCCACTAATCATAATTCTAAGGTGTGTTTAGTAACCTAATGACCTCCTAAGCCAAGTTAAGTCCAATGCTCGTCGATGGACCAACTAAATCTAAGGTCCGGTGTTCCAACCTAAGTCTAGGTTCGGGAGTCTATTACATTTGGGGAAGGATCAGCACCCCCAAATGCCCGTCAAATGATGGTACCTCGAGTTTAACTAAATCTAATGGGTCTGAAATAAAACGGTTGCTTTTAATCCTATTCTTGATTATTAACTGAAAATGTTATAAAGAAAAAAAAAGTAAATCGAATTTAAAAAAAAAACAAGTTTGAATGTCGAGAATTTGAAGAATATAACCGGATGATCGCCAATCAATTCTATTTTCAATTCTCTTTCACTGTTTGTTCTCTTGTTGAATCTTCCACACCAGGAAGAGATTTTAAAAATGATGTGTCAAAACTTTTTTTTTTTTTCATTTTGAATTTTTCAGGAAAACTTGGTTGATTTTATTACTTTCCAAAATTATCTTTTAGGTTTACTTAAAAAAACATTCTTTTTGAAAATACTTACCATAAAACTCTTGAATTACCTTTTTGATATTTGAAAATTGAATAAGAGAACATAATTGAAAGAAAAACATTTTTCAAAACGAATTTTATTCCATGTTTTCAATTTTTCCCTTTTTTGGATTTTCTTTAATTTCTTAACTTAAGCCTTAATTAATGCATGTATGAAATGATGAATGCAAAATCCTGTTATTAAAGTTGATTCGCGTAGCCCGGGTTATTGGAAGTCCTTCCCGGGATATATGCTCTGAAACCCGACGCATCCCGAAAGGAACCGTCTCA
The DNA here is from genome assembly GCA_001974825.2 of Corchorus olitorius. Classification (NCBI taxonomy): domain Eukaryota; kingdom Viridiplantae; phylum Streptophyta; class Magnoliopsida; order Malvales; family Malvaceae; genus Corchorus; species Corchorus olitorius. The sequence continues at coordinate 3,680 of AWUE01022628.1, read as the reverse complement.
TCCTCGGAGGCATTCAGTGGCCCCGAAAAGTCGACCACTCACTGAAAGCCCCTTCTTCGGAAGGATTATGGTCATCAACAATTTTAAAGTGGCGTGGCATGTGAACAATTTAAATTAAATGAAAATAAACATGATATGCATATGCTTAAATTTCTACATTGTCTCTAAAGTAAACTAATTATTAAACTAACTTAGATTATTTATGAAACCCAAAGACTTGATTAAATTGAAATTAAACTAATAGAGAACTTAATTGGAAGAAATTAAAAACTCAAGGGCCAAATTGGGCAAATTAGGGACCTTTCTGCACATCAAGTAAACAATCAACAGAGTTCAGGGATCAAATAGCATAAATTGAATATCAATAACGTAAATAAGAGACTCAATTGCACAATCCTAACATATATTTCTAAAATTAGGGACCAAATTGCATCAAATAGTAAATAAAATCTTAAATCAGGGACTAAGCCGCATAAATCAAAAAATAAAATCCTAGATCAAGGACCAAATTGCATCAAACAATAAATAGTATCCTAAATCAGGGACCATGTTGAACACGGAAACAAATTGCAGGCTTTTTTTGAACTACTTAATAACTTATAGGATTTAAATGCACCAAATTAAGAACTCAATTGAAAGAGATTAAAAACTTAACCTGAATTGGATTGTTGGTATAAATACCAACACTTCTTCTTCTTGCTTTCTTTTTTCAGAATGGCTTGAACCCTAGCCGTCGCCTCCTAAAATCTCTGCCACCGCTGCTTCATGAGTTCATCGTCGGCGTTCAGCCTACCACCTCCGTCGGAGCTTGCTTCCCCGAAATGAAACCTTTAATGACTTCTCTCGGCCCAAAGCTCGACGCTTTTCCCACTTGAGCAACCCGTAACTTAAAGTTCATAGTTCCGGGGCTAAATGCCCAATTCAGGATCTAACGTTAGCTCTTATGTCAATTCAGGATCTAACGTTATCGGGATGGGTCAAAATAGGATAAAATCAGACGATCCCGTCTGTTGGCAAAACACGCGCTAATTACCCCGTGTGAGTTAGTTATAAATAAATATATAAATATAATATATATAATAAAAAAAGGAAAAATTGCCCAAAAAAAATTAAAAAAAGAAAAAGAAAAAGGGAAACCCTAATTAAAATAAAAATAACATAAATGATAAATGTTTTCTTACCATCTCTTTCCCTGTGTCGTTACTCCATCTTCTTCCTCCAAATCAATTTTTTTTTATCATTCTTCCATCTTTCTTCTTTCAACTCATCTCTATTTTGACAAATTGAATCTTTTAAATTTCTAATTGATACAAATTCTGTTACTCTATTTTGGTTGGCAACAACACTAAATAATTTTTGAAAGAATGAGTAGATTGTTGTCCATATTGGAGTTATGCTCTGTTTCTCCCAATTTTAATCGGATATGGGTTGCCTCCACGTCCCCCTAGTGGCATTTCTACGCGCCCGCCACCTAGGGTCGATGATCACCCATACCCCTCAATAGGCGACCTATGGGCTACCTCAACAACCAGTTACTGCAGTAACAATCACATTCCATGTGCCAAAACATATAATCATCACAAACAATAAACACATATTTATCAAATTAAGACAATAGTCCATCATATAACATATATATACAACAATGACACATTTCCCAGATCAAATCAATGGCATAAACAAGTACAAATATCAAAACAGATCAAATTATGCAACATGCCATCATAAGATTTCACCATGCACTTAAAACCATTTAAGACAAACCTTATAAAACCATGCTCTTAAAAACAATATTTATAAAACATGTGAGCATTTTTCAAATCATTTTTCTTAATGAAATGAAGATAGCTACAAAGCACTCACAATTCAGGAGATTCGTATACTCCCGTTAACTTCCTTGCAGACGTATTGATGTGCTTATGTCCCTTTCGGTTCGAATCCTAATCATTAGGGAGTACAAGATCATTAAAACAATATGGACTTTAAAGTTCTAGACAAACTCTATCTTACAACAAAAGTCTAACGTGGCGACACTTTGCAAAAACAATCACATCTTGCTCGATTCTTTACCAAATTATACGAAACCACTTCCATTTGAAAGGCAATTCATTATACTAAAATTTATTCCAAGGAACCATCCTCAAATTCTGCCCATAACATAATCAAATTTAAGGTTGAATCCAAATATTTCAAAAAGTGTCCTGTTTTTAGGGGAAAACTGTGCAGTTATAGAAACGATCACATTTATCTATTTTAGACTTAAAATCATAACTCGGTTCCTTCTACAAAGTTGTAGAGGATTCAAAACCCTACAATTTGGACACAAGAATGAATGAATTTGGATTTATTAAGGCTAAGATATTCCCCTCGGGCTGCTAAAATGCACTAATACAACATATTTCTAGCATTTCCAGATTTGCGATGCTGAGGGTAAATGACCATAACTTGTTTGATATTCCACCAAATCAAGCAAAACCAAAACCAAATGAAAGATAATTCATTAAGCTAAAAGTTATTCCAAAGAACCCACATAAAATTCGAACTATAACCTTTTCAAATTTAACCTCAAAGTCAGTTTTCCAGTTTTGGACCTCAATTCTGTGACATTAAATTCCGAGTCTCATAACTCCCAATCCAAGCAAAATTAGCAAAAAGAGCATTTCGCAAAGTTTGTTCCAAAATTAATTTTCTATAAGACTGCCAAATTTCATAAATTTTCAATATCGGTTACTACCTCAAATGTTCAGAAAACAGAACCTGTAGAGTGTCCTCAAATCCTCAAAATTTTCTAGCTTTAAGTTTTAACCTCTAATCTTATTGTAAGTTATCAATCCATAACTCCTAACACTAGATCAAGCCAAAAACACTTACTTCCATCCTCTCAAGTTGTAAACACAATCTCTCAACATCAAATTCAAGTTCTAAGAACATAACATATGTATTTTCCTAACTTACAACTTTAGAAACCCATCAAATTGAACTAACTCATTTCAATACCATTTCACTTCATTGAAACTCAACTTTACAAAACTTATGTACTGCCTAACCAAGTAGTTCTCAAATGATAGATTGGATTTTTAACTCAAAATTTCATAACATAACATCCATGAGAAGTTTTACTTACCAAGCTCCAAAACTACAAGCTCCATTTGAGTTTCTCTACCAATTCACCCTCATTTCTGTAGCTCATTTCTAAAAGATTCTCTTAAGATTGTCAAGCCTCTATATGCAAATTGGCTTGGAGAACACATAGATGAGAGTATGGGTTGTCTAAATTCTAAATTGCATGTTGAATTCTAGGTGTGGAGGATGCATAGCACTTTGGAGAGAGAAAACTTCAATGGGTGAAGCTATGGAGGATTAAGAGAGAGATAAGAAAAACAAAAGTAAAAACAAATAAATGAGGGAATTGGGATGTGGGGGGTGAAAGGTTAGTGGGTGCCGCCCCCCACTTTTAATGTTTTTTTTTTGAGCTTTAGGTATAATTGCAAACATACTCCATGATCTCTAATCTCTGATCGGTCGTTGAACAAATCACAAGATAAATCCCCACAAACCTTTAACTATTAGCTAGGGGCATTTTCGTCCATGAAAACGTCAGATCTGGGTTTCGACAAAAACACAAAAGTTGTAGCTCTTGGAATTAGCTTTCCAACGCATATTCATACGCCTCATTTGGA
>AWUE01022620.1:0-27398 GCA_001974825.2 Corchorus olitorius | reverse complement strand
ACATGGAAGCGGCTTGAAGGGGATCAAGGCATCAGGCCGCACAAGATTTTCCATCACCTCTTTCAAGGCTTCTTGTTTGACTTCTCCTGTGGAAATGAACGGGTATGGCCGACCATATTTGTCCTGGCCCATGAACCTTATAGGTCCGGTGGTTCCATCATAAAACCTTGCATCTACTGCGTTGGTTTCAACTTTGAATGGTCTCTTGTCTGCCTTGACCACTTCAACTTCAGTACCATTCCAAAACATCAATAGTTGATGTAAGGATGATGGGACACATCAGTTGGAATGAATCCAATCTCTACCAAGCAACATGTTGTAAGTTGATGAGGAATCAACTACAAAGAAGGCAGAGAGGGACGTTTTTGACCCAATGGTCAGCTGGGCAGGCAATATGCCTCTTGTCTTCTTGATGTTGCCAGAAAAATCACTCACGGTGACTTCTGACTTGATCAAATCATCAGTGCACTTGCCCAGTTTCTTCAATGATGAGTAGGGAATAAGATTCACTGTTGCACCATTATCAACAAGTACCCTACTGATTGGAATGCCATCAACATGCGCCTTAATATACAAAGGCTTGATGTGGCAAGTGTTTGCTTCATCTGGTTTGGTGAAGATCATGGCTTTTGGCCTCATCTGAGGTGTTGCCCCCCGAGTCTTCCTCATTACTTGAGGGGATCTCAATGACATCTTCAACTTCCTGGGGAGAGGGTGGCTCAAACGATTCCACTCGCTCTTTTAATCTAGCAGCAAATGTGCATGGCAGAGTGATAGTAGTATGGTTAAGGTTAACCATGAACTTCCCGAAGGTCAATGATTCGACAGACTTGTTGTCAAAGTCCTCGGCGGCTAATGTTTCCTCTTCACTCATGGCGACAGGCTTTTCTCCCGAACTTTCATCACACATGTTTTGGTGAGATGAAGTTGGGATGGCATCCTCCATGTGGGTGGCGCCACTATTCTCCCAGTGTGAAGTCCAAAGACTTCCATCTTCGTCTCCTGGGGCCTTTTTCTGCTTTTATGTTAAGCTCTTCGATGAATACTCTCCTAAGGAGTTGTTTAGCAGCATCATCTATAGCTTCTTGTCTCTCGAAAAGGATGTTTTCAGCTTCGATGTGTTCTAATCTCTTAGCTTCAAAACCTTTCCTTTTTTATCTAATTTTGCTTTTTCAAGCAAAATTGATATTTGCCATGGCGGCATGTTCTCTGAGATGTGGAGTAGATCTTGTGTGGCTTCATGTGATGGCCAGTCTTCAAGTCTCTTGGTCAAAGCTTCATAGGGAAACTTTTGGTAGTATGAATCATCATCAATACTACAGACCTCGAAATCATCATCTCCTCCATCTTCATCTCCTATGGTTAATGCTCTCATGGCTAATCTTCTATATACAAGGACTGGCTCCTCGTTGATGGCGCCTCTGCTTGCTAATTCCTGGCAAGAATAATCTTCGTTGCCATAGACTATGTCAATCAAGGCTTGCCTTCGATCTTGGAGTTCAGCTTCTTTCTTACTTAGCTCAAGTGCTTTAGCTTTGAGCCTTGCTTCTTCAGAAAGGATTTTCTCCTTGCATAGCTTTACTCCCATGTCTGCTAAGTCCATGAGGGATACATCCATCTCGTTGGTAGGTGGTGGATCCTTTGAAGGTTCATTTCCACTCTCATCAACTTGCATGGCATCAAGTACTTCTTCATTTCGAGCCTTAGCTCTTTTTCGAAGTTCTCGTCTTCTCCAAGTTTTCCTATTCCTTTGAACAGGGTACTTGGGATGTTGCACTTTCCGCCACACACCCTTTGGAGTGTCTGATGGTGACTTGACCATTCTTGGTCGTGCATGATCACCCTTCAGCTTCATTTCTTTTCTCACAGCTGCATGGCGATATTCTTCCTTCTTATGATCCAACCATGGTCTAATCTCACGCTTAGTCCTCTTCGGAAGAGACTTAGAATGATTTTCAACTTGTGGTTGTTGATCATGCTCTCTTTTGGAAGACCTTTGCACCTTGTGATGGGCAGATGAGCTAGGATGAGAAGGAGGTGGCACCACTTTTGATGATGGTTCGCCATACTCTCTTTTGTTCTGCTTAGGAGGAGGAAAGGATTCTGGCTTGCCCCCCGAGCTTGGAGTATGCTTTGCCCTACTTTTTTCCTTCCTTTGGAGTGGAGTCTTTGATGAAAACTCCAAATTTCTTTGAACCTTCTTCCTAGAAGAGGTATCAAGATATTCCACAGGCTCTTCCTCATCATCAGATGAGAAAAGTTCTAACTTCCTCCTTGGTGCTTTAAGGCTGTCAGCGGCCGTGCTTGGATTCCAAGGCCGATCTGAATGCACACCCAGGATTTTTAACTTAGCTTTATCAACCAACTTCTTAGCTTTAGCAGAGTGGTGATAAGACTTACCTTCATGTTGTGGATTGGCTGCCAAGGAGGTGCTTGGAGCCAAGTTTGACCTCTTGGGAGTTGTTTGTTCCCTCTCCTTACTAACTAGTTGTCCATCCTTTGGGAGGTTGAATGTGACCATGTGGATAGGAGCTGAGAAAGGATTTTTATCAACTCCCATATCTTTCTTTGGCGCCTCAGGGAACTTCAAGATTCCCTTCTCTATCTTTTCTTGTACTATGTTTTTGAACACAATACAGTTGTTGGTTGGGTGCCTCCAGGAGTCGTGGTAGTTGCAGTATTCTCTTCCTTTGATATCCTCTGGCGAAGGAAAGACATGTCCAGGTGGTAAATTAATCATACTCGACTTATGTAGGAAGTCAAAAACTTCATTTGTTTTTGAAGTATCAAATGAATAAGTTTTGCTTCCATCATAAGGTTTCTTCTGTGCTTGTCTCTGGTACATAGCAGCAAACTTTTCTTGGGTCTGAGGGTGTCCTACTCCTGCCTTCACAAGACATGGACACTCAATGGGGCGATCTACCTTGACCTCAGCTATTCCAAGTTCAAAATTTGGCTCTTGATAATAAGTGCCATAAGATGAACTTCTCCTTTCATTCTCCTCTCGAAGAAGAGTCTCATATCTTGTCACCTTGGTTGACATCTCGAAGAAGTCTCTGAAGTCAACTCCTTCGAACTTCTTTCGAAGTTCTATGTTAAGTCCATTCTGAGCTAGGCGCACAAATTCTATCTCTTGGAGAGGTGTGCGACACCTATTCCTTAGCTTCTTGAAACGAGCTAAGTACTCCTCAACTGACTCCCCTTTTCTTTGGTAGAGGCGTGACAAGTCTGCCATGGAGAGCTCAGGCTCAGTTCTATAGAACTGTGTGTGGAACAATCTTTCCATCTCCTCCTAGGTTCTTACTGAGTTGGGTGGTAAGTTGATTTACCAAGTAAAAGCTGCACCTGTGACAGAGTTGGGAAACAGGCGAAGCTTGTGGTAGCCAGAGTTGGCTTCTCCACATTGCACAGTAAAACGAGCAATATGCTCCAGAGTCGTTTGCTCGCTAGAGGTTCCAGAAAAGCTTGTGAAATCAGGGACCTTGAACCCACGAGGCAGAGGATAAATTCTATCATACTCTTCAGGATAAGGCTTTTGAAAAGATGGCCTGCCTACTCGCCTGTAAGCGGGCCAATCATGTCTTCAATCATCTCCCTGATGTGGTTCTGATTTACTGGGCCTTATGCATCAACACCTTGAGGTGGATGGCGTGCAGCAGGATGGCGTTGATGGCCATTTCTTGCGCCATTACCATTACCATTCCTCACATGGGGTGCTACATAAGTTGCAGCTCGAGGGCCAACTGGGTTGACCTCCTCTTCCACATTATCAGGCGCATGATCAACTGCTTCCTGGTGCCCAGGGATGAGATCAGCTTCATTCTCACCCCTTGCTACTCCTTCTCTATGAGGTGGTAAGTTGTTGTTACCAACCACTTCCACTTGAGGTGGAAATCTCACCTGGTTGGCACCATTATTGGCTAATGGCGCCACAGGTAGAGGAAGAAGTGCAGGCATGTTAACTTGTCTCGGATCTTGGGCTATCTGTTGGATTTGCCCCCCGAGTCTATCTTCTACTTGACCAATCTAAGCCAGGATGTTTTCACGGTCTTGAATCATCTGCTCCTTAAAAGAGTCATTAGCCTCCTTAAGTTGGTCATGAGATTTGTTCATCTGATCTATAAATCTCATAAGTTGTTGCATCCTTTGTTCCTGTGCCAAAGAAATTTCATTCATGGCTTCAGTGAGGTATTGCAACAAGACCTTTGAATCAGATTCCAAAGGTAATTGTGAAGGATCTGCCACGTTTTTGCTTCTGGTTTGCATAACATGGCTAGATCTGCCTTCATCAACCTTAGGTGGCATGTTTACCACTTGGTAAGACTTAGAAAGAGGGGAAGGGAGAAGAAAAAGTAAAGAAAAGTTACCCTGAGACATTGATAGGAGGAGAGATCTGCTGTCTTGTCCTGCTTTAAGTGCTAGGGAAAGTGATTTGGTGTGGACCTTTGAGTGAGGCGGACACCTTGCTGAGTGACTAGGAGAAGATGACGGCCTGATTTTCGGCCATCGGAAGCAGTAATTGATTCAACTGCTACTTGGATTCATTTTCCAGAATTGGTGGTAGAGTACTATAATGAAAGAATTTTGCTGGCCCTGGGGAACTTGGTGGGTCGAGCTCTTAAAGTAGATAATAATACACACCTTGCTTCAAGAGGGAAATTTGCTCGAGTTTGTGTTGAAATTGATCTAAACAAACTTCTTATTTCAAAGCTGTTTGTAGATGATAGATGGATTAAGGTGGAGTATGAGGGGTTACCGCCCTTTTGTTTTCATTGTGGGATTATTGGGCACAAAAATTGCAAAGAGCCTAGGGAAGAAATACAAGCAATCAACAATGAAGCTCAGGCCGGTACCAGTGTGGTACAAGATGGAGCCCGGACGAGTAAGGATGAGCTTATTAGGGAGCTACCCCAGGAAGTGTCGGAGGACTCTACTTTTGGCCCTTGGATGGTCGCCCAGACGAGACGCTAAAGAGGTCCTACTAAGAAGTATGTAGCGCCGGGGAGGAATAATGTCCCAAATAGATATAATGGGTCACGGTTTGCGGCTTTAGCAGATGAGCATGTTGATGAGGGTGTTGAGCTGCCTATTCGTGATCAAAGTGCGTTTTTGCCTCCTGTGCCTAATACTTTACATGGTCGGACAACCCACTCCTTGAGAGGTGGGGGGAGTAATGGTAAGGGAAAGTTGACTAATGGTGGAAAGAGTAGGGAGCCTCGTTTGGGTGGGAATGGACAGTTTGTGTCAAAGGAGAAGCCGATGGTGCCTTTGCAAAATGTCTTGGCCAATCTAAGGAATAAATCTGTTTCCACCCATGTTGGAGCTCGGGATGGTAGTCGTTTTGAGTCAACGACTCTTGGTGGGGAAAATAATATGGTGGTAGATACTGTTTCTTTAGTAGAAGAGGAGGTCTTGGGAGGGCATGGAGTATCAGATGGGCATACGGTCTCCTTGACTCCTTCTGACCATAGAACTAGAGATCCACCTAATTCACAAGGTTCTTTTGTGGTTCAGGAAACACAATTGGTGGATGTTAATATGATGGTTGATCATGAGATTGATAGAAATACTATTTTGGTGGAAAATAAAGTAAAGGGCAAAATAGTCCAAAGGGGGGGCGGTGACTAGTAAAAGGGGGCGGTATTTAGTAACACCCTATTTTTAACACTAGGTCGGCGTATGTAGCTTTGTTGGAGCAGGACACTGAACTTGTGAGTGGACGTTGGGCATGGCTATGGAAAATACCGCTCCCCTCTCGGTGGTTACATTTTTTATGGCTTGTGTGAAGAGAGCGGTTGCTCACAAACAACATGCGAGCAGCGTGGGGTATGGGCTTTAGCCCCAATTGTAGTCTCTGTAATGAAAGGGAGGAATCAGTGGCTCATTTGTTAAGGGACTGCCGCCACTCGAAGTTGGTCTGGCAGGGGCTTGGGAAGTCTTATCTTTCTGTTCCCTTATTAACTTGGGTAGATGAAAACTTGTCATCAACTTCTCTTCATGCAAGTATTGAATGGAGGATTGTTTTTGCGGTTACACTATGGAGACTTTGGACCCGCATGTGTGACTTTATAATGAAGAATGAGGAGGTTTCGTTGGAGACGAGTCCTTTGATTTCAAATGTTATAGGCACAGCTGAGGAGGTGATGCTTGCTTTAGGAAAAATTAAGCATGCGGCTGCTATAAGTTTTAATGTTAAATGGGTGCCGCCGGATGATGGGGTGGTGAAGCTTAATGTTGACGGCACAGCAAAAGGCAATCCAGGGATCACAGGAGCTGGAGGTTTGATTCGATCCACAGTGGGTGCCTGGCTTATGTGTTTTAAATTACATCTTGGAGTGTGTTCTAATGTGGAGGCTGAATTACAGGCCATTCGGAGAGGTCTGCAGTTAGTATGGGATTGTGGTTACAAGGTGCTTGTTTGTGAATCTGATGCATTAGTGGCCATTGAACTGATAAATAGAGGGGATGTTTTGATCCATCCATTGGGTTGTCTTATTGCTGATATTAGATGTTTATTGACCAGGGATTGGAGGTGTTCGATAAAGCATATCTATCGTGAAGGGAATTTTTGTGCTGACTGGTTGGCAAATGCTGCTTGTAGCCTAGATGATGAATTTGAACTACTTACAGATCCGCCTGATGACATGAAGAATCTGATTGATGCTGATGTAAGGGGTGTTGCTTTCCCCTGTGGTTTTTCTTATAGTTAATCTATCTTTCCTTGCTTGTTTTTACCAAAAAAAAATGCTAAGTTAAAAAAGTTTTTTTGTGTTTTTTTTTTTTTGTATTTTGAACCTTTATGCCCACATACTAAATTAGAAAGATGCCTGCTAATCAACTACCTTACTAAAATGAAAATGTTGAAAAATGCTGAAATGAAATATTAATCAGGAAAATGACCAAAATGCCCTTATTATAATATCAGAGCCAAAATACATTTTTTATTTATCCATCTATTTTGTTGCATTTATATATCTTTAAATCTTTTAGCTATTTATAAACAAAATGAAAAAATTTTCACTTTTCAATTAGTTTTAATAATTATATAATCGAAAGTCTCCCTACAGCAGCTTATTCCAAATCATGCAAATCGTCCCCATTATGACAAAATATATAAGACTAATCCAGGTCCTTTCGAACCTTCTTACTTTGTTTAGAGGCAACATAGCAAAAGGTATAAAAATCAACTGATAAGGTTGGAGTATATTCATCAGCTGATGGTGAGGAGATAAAGAATGATGAAACATTGTTCATTGTGGATCGGATGGGGGTACGAAAGATGATGTGATTGGAACTGAATCTTGATAAAAGTTTTTGGCTCTTTGGCTAGTTTTTGGCTTTTTGGCAATTAGTTAGTTTAGAGTGATAAGTATGTAAAATATTTCGATATATAATATAGCAAGATTTCCTACACTGAAAAAAGTGTCTCAGTTCTAGACTAACTTGGTAACCTCCAACCTCTATAAATTGGTAACTTGTTGAAATCCTTGGTGGGAAGAGCTAAGGTAGATGACGTAGGTCAAGGTGGACCGAACCTCTATAAATTGATTGTGCAAGCTAAGCTTTCCTAATTTCTTTTAGTTACTTTGCCTTTAAAGCTATTTATTGCATGCCATTTTCTCACTCCATCTCACTCTGAAATATATCTGATTACATTTTGCTTATTAACGCTCATTGTCATATTCAGTTACTACCTAATCGATTCATTTTCTGCATTGCTCCCACTAATTACTCATATATTCTGGTCGCACTAACGTTGTGTGGTTGCAGAAAAGTTAGTTAAGCTAACAAGTTTTAAAGTGGGCTATTCACCTCCCCCCCCCCCCTCTAGCACCACATTTGGGACCAACCAAATCCTATAATTAGGTCCCTTTATTTCTATGCTAGGGTGGAGACCTTGAATCCTTCACTAAATGTTACTTTTCAATGCTAAAACTTCGACCTGAGTTTCATATGAAGCCATAGCTCTAACAATTTTGTAATCATCAGTTGAAGAATCATATGCAAAACCATAACAGAAGGTCCCCTCTAGATCAAAATCGTTGAGCTTTCCCAGTTTTTTGGCTTCTTCAATCGTTAGATTCCATAAGAAGATGCCCTGGTGCTCAAAAATTGTACAAATCAAGCCATTGCAAGACTCTCCCAAATCAAGCTTACCTTCCACCAATTCATCAGAGTCAGGAGTCTTCTTCATGGCAACCGAAAATCGAATCTCCCTTATCAGCTTGCTTTTGATATCTTCAAGATCATCATTGGAGGCTTCGTAGGCCGCTGACTCGAGCGGTTCAGTAAGGAGCGAGACTTTGCGATTGTGTGACTGGGCTTCACGGTGGAGCTTGGCGAACTGAGGATCAGAAATGATAGATCGCCATGGCTATAATTTCTTGGGGGAGTTGAGGGACTGTTTCTATGGCTTTCCCAAATTTCAAATTAGTTTTTGTTTCTGTCTTTGCTCTTTGACTACCTTGCAAGTTAAATAAGCTCAACTTTACTGTTTTAAATCACGTAAAGCTTACATTGTACACAATCAAATTATATATGAAAGGGTCAATAGATTGTTGAAAATTCAATGATCAACTACTCCATTTTGAAGTAGTAATTGCATATGAGAAGGGCAGTCCATTAATCGCCCTCCCTTATTTGATGGCACTAGCTACCAGTTCAGGAAAACAAAGATGACCATCTATATGCATGCTAATGACTATGAGATGTGCGAAACTGTTGAAAATGGACCCTACACACCCACAAAGAAATATGGAGAAGAGACAAAAAAATATCAAAAAAATATGAGCTACTGTTTGATTAGTGTGTTCACTATTTGTTTCCAGAAATACAAAAAGAATCAGAAATCGCTATTTCGCTGCTCTAGCCACTTGCAACGAAACCAACAATAATCAATATCACTGATTTCAAAGAAATAAACCAAGTCACGTCCGAATCTCACCCATAGGCTTCAAAGAGCACCAAACAAGACTATACAACAAAGTCTCAATACGAGGGAGAAGTAGCATTTTTTTAGGTATGTAAACATTGCGCTAAGGTAATAGAGGTTTTTCTTTTTCTTTTTCTTTTTGGTTTCTTAGTTTAGTTTGTTGAGGTATTTGATTTATATATATGTAAGACTTTAGAATTTAAGTACCAATAGGATAAGAAACCAAATGTCCTGTCAGAGAAATATATGTATATTCTATTTTGCACAATATTAGAAGCTAGTTTCTTTATATAAGGAGTTATTCATTCTAATAAAAATGACAATATAAGAAATATAAATTATCTTCATCATCGGACAAATAGTTTTGTGCCTGAGCCCAACCTTCTTGCTAAGAGATCTAGAATGTTGTGAACCATGCTGTAATGTCACAACAAAGGCAATTTGTGAATTTATGAGAGGACTGGTAAGTGAAGATCCTTCAATTATAGAATGATTAAGTTATATTTAATTTGAAGATAGTTAATCTTCTTAGTTTAAGATATCAGAGACCTACTCTTCATATCTTTATTTTCCTTTGGCATGTCATTGTTTTCATTTCTCACTTGGGATAAATTGTTTTCATCATCCAGCTTTGTCAACATTGTTGTGTAAAGCCAAATATCTTTTACAACTTACTTAGTCTCATCAGGATACATAATGACATCTCCTACCCTGTACCATCGAAAGAAAAAAAAACCAAATTTGTAGAGCCAATGACCCCCAAAATAGCAGAACAACACTTAATTCTTACAAGGTTTACAGAGTTTGTTATCATTATTAACCAAAAAAAAAATAGTGCATTGACAATACACCTTATCCATATATGTCATGATCATGCTCATAACACCAGTTTTTATAATTGTTCTTTAGTGGATACATCTATACTAAGTGTCTGCAGATTTTAAGCACTTGGACAGGTGATTAAGGGCACCATCCTTGGAGGTTTGTGCAGTGTTGCTCCATCATTTTCATGCCCCTTCCTCTTACCATACTAGATTCTTTTTCTCACAAGGCCAAATTCTCAATTTCCAAAATTCCCTTCTCTGTTCTTGCTCATAGAGTTTGAAACATTACACTCTACAGAAGAAAAAAAAATCCTATAATTGATGTAGCTCTGTTTTTTATTTCTTTATGCCAAACTCCTTTATCCTTTTTAATCATGAAAGTTGCTGCTAGCTGTTCAACATTACGTACACATTAATTTGAAAGGTAAATACTGCTACTGGCATAGTATGTTTAAAAGGCAAAAAGAAACAATGGATTTAGTTAAGTTTTTACATAGGTAGGCAATTAGCCAATTGCTTAGTTCTTGACCTTATTGAAATTAGCAACTTAGGCTAATAGAATAGAAAAACAATTTGGGTATTAGACAATACCTAATCAAGATGGGCCGATATAAACAAATAAGTTTATCAATTAAAAATAAACTTCTTTGATTATCAATTTGAGCTCCATTCATTCAACATTACTCCAAATGGTACATTACTAGTTTTTTCAGTTACTCAGCTTAATTCGGAAGATTTGAATAAAATAATCCCTCCTAGCTTTTACTCAATAATAGATTTTTTGATAGACTTGCAAAATCCCCAAGTTTTGATCTTCCTTGGGTCGTCCGTCACTCTCATAAGACTCAGCGCCAATATTCTTCGTAAGGCTGAAGGCACCGTCCGTAAGGCTCAGGGCGCCAATACTCGGGCGTTGTCACCGTCGGAGTGGCACCATTAGAATGGGTGCTGATGGAACTAGTGCGAATTGAACTGCTTTAATCTTGTCAACCCTGAAATTGATAACGTTGGTCACCAAGTTTAGATCTTCCTTGGACCATTCGTCACCATCTTTTCTTCAATCTCCTTGGAGCTATTAATCTTTATGGATTCGCCTTCTTCAAAATAAGGATGGTTAGAAAGTTGCTCCTCGAGCGTGACTTCCTCATTCACCACTTTATTTCCCTCGTGGCGCTCGTCACCATTCTTAGGAAAATTTTCATCTTCCTGGGTTTTAGAACGCTTTTCCATCATAGGCCTCCTCAGCTTCAGTCACCCTACCTAACTTTTCAGGGTGAAGGTCCTTAGGTTTAGAGCGCCGGTCATCTCCATCAAATTCGATCACCCTAACTGAGTTGGTGATTTGATAAGAAAAAAAATGCACGGTTGCCCCCCGAGCGTGTTTTCAGGGTGAAGGTCCTTAGGTTCGGGGAGCCGGTCAACCACTATATTAACCAACTCAATATCCTTCAGCTTCCTATAGTCCAGCATATTGTTTCCGTAGGCAAACATGTTTCCACAGGGAAAAGCAACTTAGTACATAGTAGTCCTCCTCATTTTAGTCCACTCACTATTTTGTTTAGGGCTTGCATCAGTCGAACTTGAGCAGGCGAAGCAACATAATTTAGTCCTGCTCATTCCAATCCGCTTATTGTTTTGGTCAGGGCTTGCATCATTCGAACTCGAACATTCTCCGACTTCAATCACGGTGTCAATGAGCCTACCTCCATTAGTACCGTTACTATTATTCTCAACTTGTTCTCCTATGGAATTTTTTCCGGTAATGGCATGTTGGGAATCCCTATTGCTGTTGGAATTTAGCGTCACCAGCTGTCCCATTTGAATCGTGGTGAGTTGGTCGATATTCAATAACTTAATTTCAGATAGGCTGATGTTGATCTTGAGAACTTCGTACGTTACCCCACTGATATATAGTATATCCCCTACCCAAAAGTTGTCATCCCTTCATATGTAATTAATATACTCGCAATACTTGTTTACTGTCGAGGCACAAATATAGCTACTAATCCCAACTATTACTGAAACCAATCCAGTAACAAGTGATGTATTTTCGAAAGATGAAGTCATGATATGCATGATAATAACTTATCATATAAAATATTTTCGAAACTTGACTTTGATACCATGAAACTTGTGATGGCAAATATGCAGAGAATTTCGAAATATAAGATAACAAGATTTCCTACCAAAAATAAAATTATTTTCTAATTTTTATCTTATATGATATCAGAGCCAAAATATATATTTTTTATTTATTCCATCTATTATGTCAATATGAAAAAATTTTCACTTTTCAATTAGTCTTCATAATTATATATTCAAAAATTTAAAGTTATTTAATGTTTTAAATGTAAATATGAATTAATAATATTATATAAATTTAATCAGAATTCGAAGATAATCTATTTGGTTACCATCGACAAAATTAAATCTTATTTAATATTTCTCTAGGATGTCGTCGTCGAAGCCTCCCTGCAGCTGCTTAAATCATATCAAGCAAATGGTCGCCTCTCTGCTTCCATGATATTGGTCGCAAGTCTTTCCCATACACCATTAGTGATTGAGCCAAAATTATACCTATTTTTGTGGTCATTTTCCTATACCTTTTGGTATTTTTATGTGTGATTATGCTCTATAATGTAAGTATTTGTGATTGTAGGTCTTGAAGAGAAGGAAAATGAAAACTTTTTGTTTTTCACTATTTTTGGAGCTATTTGATGACTTTTATCACAAATATGGACTTAGCATTTTTTGAGTGAAGATTTGGAGATCTGAACTTCATGATTGAAGATTGATTGGAGTCAATTTTAAGTCATGAAGATCATTGAAGGAAGATTTCAAGGAGAAAAAACTAAGATCGAGCTTAAATCGCGAAGGAAAGAAGACATGCTATGGAGTGATCCTGATGACATGGGCTTATATGAGTATTTTATATGGTTACATGACTTATTCATCCAGGCCCACAGCTGGAGTCAAGGCCCTATGCCGCGCGCCCAAGGCCCTTGCCAACATTCAATCCCGCAACCCTTTCCTAGTTGGAGTAGGAATTTGCGAAGTCTTAGTAAAACGGCCATAACCTTTGATCCAGACCTCCGATTGAAGTGATTCAAAATGCACTGGAAAGAGGACTCCGAGATCTACAACTTTTTAGTTTTGCTCGAAACCCAGTTCTGCCATATTTGATACCAAAAATACCCCTGAATTTTCTGCACAATTCAAGTTTTGGCCTAAGTCTGATTTTTGCTTAAATTAAGCCCAAGGAAGACCTCTAAACCGACTTGGAGACCAAGTTAAGAGCCTAAACCGATCTAGCACTTGTTTAGGTTAATTCCTAAGTCTTCTAGGAGTCTTATTAGTCCACTATAAATACCAACCTTATGTAGAACCCTAAAACACATTCTTTTCTCTTCATCTATTATTTTTCTCTAGTTTTAGTTTAGTGTTTCGGCCCCTCTCTTTGGAGAGAGGGGTGCGATACCCTTGGTAGCCGCCAAGGTAGGATTATCATCTTAAGTTTTTAAGTTTTCTTGAGTTTCTCATGGATTCTTCCAAATCCATGAGGAGCTAAAGACTTCTAAAAATTTCAATACTTTTTTCCCTAAAAACATGATTGAATCTCATTTTCATGGTCATGACCTTTATTCAAATCATGTTCTCTTTATTATGATGAGTAATGAAATCAGATGCATAATCAAGTTTTCCTCTCACTCACTCCGTTCAGTTGCATTTATTTATTCATTTGCTCATTTTATACTTTATTATTTTCTATATGTATATATTCTTTTCACTTCTTTCTCAGGCCAACTGACAATGAATGCAAAGACGAACTGGATAGGCCTGCAAATATTTTCGAAAGGCTTGTGTGTAACAATGACATGGCTGAGGAATATGCCAAGGACTCAGTGCTACCCTTAGACCTCATGAGATTGATTGAGCAAGAAGAAAGGAAAATTCAGCCTCATAAAGAATCCACTAAATTAATAAATCTGGGTACAAAAGAGAGTAAGAAGGAAGTAAAGATTGGCACTACTTTGGCTCCAGAAGATAGGCATCAATTGGTGAAATTGCTCAAAGATTATGCAGATGTGTTTGCGTTGTCATATCAAGATATGTCGGGATTGAATCCTGAAGTGGCAGTCCATAGGCAACCAATAAGACCAGAATACACGCCGGTACAGCAAAAACTAAGGAGAATAAAGCCAGATATGCTTTTAAAAATCAAATAAGAAGTCAAGAAGCAGTTTGACGCTGGCTTTCTTGAGGAAATTAGATATCCTGAGTGGCAGGCCAACATTGTCCCAGTCCCGAAAAAATATGGAAAAGTCCGGATGTGTGTAGATTATCGGGATTTGAATAGAGCCAGTCCTAAGGATAACTTCCCACTGCCTCACATTGACATATTAGTAGATAATACAACCTGATATTCCTTGTTCTCTTTCATAGATAGCTTTTCGGGGTATAACCAAATTAAGATGGCCCCTGAAGATAAAGAAAAGACTGCTTTCGTGACAGCATGGGGCACGTTTTGTTATAAAGTTATGCCATTTAGGTTGAAGAATGCGGGGGCCACTTATCAGTGAGCAATGGTGACTTTATCCATGGCATGATGCATAAGGAGATAGAAGTGTATGTAAATGATATGATTGGTAAAGCCCACTTGCCAGAAGAGCACTTGGTAAATTTGAAGAAGTTATTCCAAAGACTCAGAGAGTACCAGCTTAAGTTAAATCCATCTAAGTGTACATTTGGGGCAACATCTAGGAAGTTGCTAGGTTTTGTAGTGAGCCAGAATGGAATAGAAGTGGATCTTGATAAGGTCAAAGCAATCTAGAATTTGCCTCCACCCAAAACACAGAAGGAAGTAAGAGGATTTCTGGGACGCTTGAACTATATAGCTCGTTTCATATTTCAACTAACTGCAAAATGTGATCCCATCTTTAAGCTGTTGAGGAAGAACAACCCAGGTGAATGGGATGAGGAATGCCAAGTTGCATTTGAGAGAGTCAAGGAGTATCTGTTAAATCCACCTGTTTTGATGCCCCCGGAAAGAGGAAGGCATTTGATTTTGTATTTGACGGTGTTTGAAAAGTCCATGGGTTGTGTCCTGGCCCAACATGAGAAGTCAAGAAGAAAAGAGCATGCAGTTTATTACCTGAGCAAGAAATTCACAGAGTATGAGTCAGATTATTCCTCTCTGGAGAAAATGTGTTGCGCGTTGGCATGGGCAGCTCAGAGGTTAAGACAGTATATGCTTTACCACACCACCATGTTGGTAGCTAAGCTTGATCCACTTCGATTCATCTTTCGGAAGCCTGGTTTGTCTGGCTGAATCGCAAGGTGGCAAGTACTCTTATTTGAATATGATATAGTGTATGTGTCCCCAAAGGCAATAAAAGGAAGTGCGTTGGCCGACTTTCTGCCAGATAGGGCGAATAATGATTATGAACCTGTAAAATTCGAATTCCCAAATGAAGATCTCATGGCTGTAATGAATGTTGAAGATGAGACTTCGAAGGAACCAACCAAATGGAGAGTATATTTTGATGGGGCATCTAATATGTTGGGGCATAAAATTGGTGCAGTGTTAGTTTCACTTGATGGGAACCACTTTCCGGCTACTGCAAGATTGGATTTCCTTTGTACAAACAACACTGCAGAATATGAAGCATGTGTGTTTGGATTCAGATGGCTATTGAAAAGAAGATCAAAGTTTTAGAAGTGTAGACACATTATTTTATAGGATTCCATTTTAATTGATCAAGCCCGTTTCAATTTTGATTAAGCCCAAAACCTTTTCTAGCCTTAGTTAAGAATAAGTAATATTCTATTTCCTTTTCTTTTAGCTAAGAATTAGAGCCCAGTCCTTTAATCTCACTTGAACCATTTTAAATATACACTGATTACCTTTTTATCCTTTATTTTTGGACCAGATTGGGTTAAAATACTAGTGGGCTTATGCATTGGGCCATTATAGTTACCTTTTAGGTCTGGTATTGGGTCGGGACATCAAGTTTGATTGAATTTGCTTTTGGGCTGTGGGATTTGAAAAGCCCAAGTTGAGGCATGCACATAAGAAATGTATTAAGCCCAAATTTTTGATACAAATATTACATGCCAGTTTATAGAAAAATAAAAGCTTTACAAACCAAAAATAAATAAAAAAATATATAGATAATAAATGGGATTTGCATAAATGGAAATACATAATAAGAATGTGTAGTTTATTCAGCTACAAATTACAAACAAATATAAAGGCAGATAATTAGCTTGACCCGGCCCATTGAACTTAAGCCCAAAAGGAGGTAAAATGGCCTGCAAAGATAAGAGTAAAGTAATTAGGACCATTTCAAACAGAAAAATGAAAATTTTAGATTTAAATCAAAATGAGAAGGTAAACTTATCTTTTTCAGGCATTGTGGACAAAGCTTGGATGGTCCCCCTCTCCAAATCAGCTCCACGTCAGCAGCATAGGAGACAGGATAGAGGGATTTGCAGCATTAAGCACAAAAAACACAAAACAATAGAGAGATTAGAAGACCATTAGGGGAGACTTGCCGACCAAGTTCACAAAATGCAGAACTTGATCTCCAAAAATAATCTGCTGCAATGCAGCAGTACAGGAATTAAGTGTAACCTGGGGCAGTCACCATTAAATTGAAATACCAGATAAAAAGGACAAGGATTACAGGATATAAGGGATGAGCTCAAGAAGGTACAATAGGGCAACAAAATAGCAGATTATTATAGGGACAGAGTGTGGTGCTCACAAGTTTGCCACAGGCCAGCACACTCAAACATGCAGTAGACACAAGGATAAGGCCAATAACAGTTATCCATGACTCCACATAAGCAAATACATGTCATCAAAGGGGCCATGTAAGCAAATACAGGTAATCAGAAAGCCACATGAGCATTAACAGATAGTCTCCAGTACATTTGCAGGAAGAAACAGAACATGTGAAACAGATAATAACCATTAGATTCAAATGGAGGCAACAAGTGGCAATGTTCCAAAGAAGCAGAGCATGAGACACTTAGAAATATAACCATTCACAGAAATATACACTCAGCATATGCACCTAGAATTTTACACGTAATCAGTACCACACCAGTATCAAAAGAGAGCCATTGGATTAGAGTCTGAACTCTTAGATCAAGAATATACCAGGCATATATATATCCTACTATTCCGAGGAGGGACACAGTTTTCAAGGCAAAAAAAACCATAACCCTTTTCTTCTTTTCCTCAAGAACACAGAAAGTTTTTTTTTCTTTTGAACGCACAAAAAACCTAGTCTTTTTCCCTTCCCAACCACAAATCCCAAAAACCCAGAGAAAAAACCCTAGTTCTTTTTTCATACCAGACATCAACAAAAAAAACCTAGTTTTCTTTCCATTCAACCATCCAAAGAGATCACAAGAGCAAGATACACATATTAAAAAAAAAAATGGAAAAGCCCTAACCTTTCTTTCCCTTCCAGAGAAGTTCTCCCGTTTCTTTTGGTCAACAAGCCCACTTCCCTTCACCAGTCATCCCACAAGCTCCAAAGCTTTCCCTTAAAAGCATCCAAGAAACAAAAAAACACAAAATATATCAGTTCCCTTTAGATCAAGGTTAGGTTTAGATTTAAACGTTAGTTTGCAAGACCAAATGGTGAAAACATAAAGAAAAGGGAGGAGAGAAACATACCTTGAAGTCGGAGCGATTCGACGGTGGAGCAGAGAGATTGAGAAGGGCGGAGGAAGTTTCGGTTCAAGCCAGATCTGAAGCTTTCGGATTAGATTCTGGAGAAACCAGTTACGAATTTGGTGAGAGGATCAGGAGAGGAAGCTTTTGGCCGCATTTGAGCCTCATTCGATTTCTCCGGCGACTCAAACGCGGCGGCGCAACCGTGAGACGATTTCCGGTTGGCTTGGGCGGCGGCGGCGCTGGCTTTAGGGTTTAAGGTAAGTGAAACCGTTAGATTTAAGTTTTTATTTATAATATATGTTAAGTTTAGGGTTAAAATTTTAATTAGAAGCGTTATTTTTAACATTTATGTGATTTGATCCCTGAAATGTCGTTATTGATGTTGATTTAGTTACCTAGCTTTAGATATGTGCATTACAGCCCTCAATTTAGATCGATTAGGTCCGAATGGTTACGTCCATTTTCAAATAAAGCCTTAAACTTTGTTCTGTTTTCAAATTGGCCCCTGGATTAGTTTAATTTGGCACTTCGTGTTTAATTTCGCTCAATTAGGTGCCTATCAGCTTAAATTCAAGTTAAATTAACTCTATTTAGCCTAAATAATTAGAAAATGGTGAACCCTTTAATAAAGTCTATTTTAAATAAAATTGAGGAAAAGAGGGAAAAGAAGAAAAAAGAAAAACATTGGGAGTTTCCTAGTTTAGTAAATTAAATTAAACATAGCCTTTAAATCACCTTTTGGAAAACATGTTTGGTGAGGTAGGAGAGCATGTTTGGGCCGCCAAAGTTGCTGTTGGGCCATCAGACTTTTTAGGTGAGATTGGGCCTTGATAACATATTTTGTTGGGCTTGCTTGCTTTGCTTTCTTGCATACTAGGATCTAGATTTGGATTATTAGAGCTCGTTTGGCATCGTTTCCGTTTCCTGTTTTCTGTTGCCAATTTTCTGTTTTTGGAAACAAAACAGTGAAAACATGTTTGGCAGGCTGTTTCTGTTTTCAAAAATTTTGGAAACAGAAGCAGTGTTTTGGAAAAAAGTGGAAGCAAGAATTTTGTGTTTTCATGTTTTTCCAAAACACTTTCAAAACACAGAAGCACAATGATGAACAGTAACTCACATGCTTTTTAACCATTTTTTTTAAAAAATTTTTATTTAAAAACATACAACCAAAATGTATATCCAAACATGTTTTTGTTTTCAAAAATTGACAGCGCAACAAAAACAAAACGAAAACGAAACAAAAACAAAAATCAGAAAAACAAAAATGATGCCAAACGACCCCTAAGTTTAGCAAGTTGGACTAAGATAATTAGGAGAATTTTGGCTAAAATAATTAAGAATCAAAAGTGTTAGAATTAATTAGTTGGGGAATTTAGGAATAAAGTGTTTAGAAATTATTAGGTTGGATATTTAAATTTTAAAATTGTCATTAGTAATTATTATGAAAAGATATGGATTGAGGATGGTACTTGGAATTTATTTTGGGTTTTAGGACTTTTTGGGCATTACTTTTCTGTTGGGCTCCCTTTAATTTAGGTTTGGGCCTTAACTTTTATTTAGGTAGGGTTTCTTTAACATATATACTTTAGGCTTGGCTTTGTTATAATTTGGGCTTTGTTTGTTTTAGTTATTTGGGCTTGACATTTCTATTAGTATGTGGGCTTAGTTGTTTTAGTTTAGAAATTAAATAGGCTTCATATGCATCATGTTTATATTATGTTTCTTTATATTGTTAATTATGCCATACCATGTGAGATTAATAATTATGATCCGATGATGGAACGATTAATTGGGACTTAGACAATTTTTGTCGGTCTCAGTTCATCCTTTCTAGGCTTGGAATATCCGGATAGGGTTCTTAGCCAGTATGAGTGGTGGGTGCCTAGAAGGAATTCCTCGTATAAATATCTGGTAAAAGTTGCATCTTAACCGGAAGACATACATCACGTGCATCCATGCATTTAGATTTTAGACTTAGCAATCTCAATTAATTCTTAAAAGAAAATCCAAAAAAGAAAAAATGAAATTGAAATAGAATAAAATCATTTTCTTCAAAATTAAAAAAGGTTTGTGCTTGAAAATTGTTTTCTTTTAGTTTTCAAAGACACAATTCAAAAGAAGGAAAAGAATTGAATATTTTAAAAAGGCTAATTGCTCAAATTAGGGTCTAACGTTTGCCAAAATGCTCAAATAAGGGCCTGATCTTTTAATTTGGCCAAATAAGGGCCTAACGTTTGCCAAAATGCTCAAATAAGGGCCCGGTCTTTTAATTTGGCCAAATAAGGGTCTGACGTTTGCCAAAATGCTCAAATAAGGGCCTGGTATCGAAAATTTTCACGTGTCATCCAAACTGATGTCAGGCCCTTATTTGAACATTTTGGCAAATGTTAGGCCCTTATTTGGCCAAATTAAAAGATCGGGTCCTTATTTGAGCATTTTCAATAACGTTAGGCCCTTATTTGGTCAAATTAAAAGATCGGGCCCTTATTTGAGCATTTTGGCAAACGTTAGGCCCTTATTTGAGCATTTTGGCAAATGTTAGGCCCTTATTTGAGCAATTAGCCTTTCGAAATTAATAAAAAGGTTTTCAAAAATTCAAAATCAAAAATCAAGTTTTTTCAAAGTTATCAATTTAGGGAAAGATCCCACCAAAGTATTTTTTTAAAGATTTCAAATTAGGGAAAGATCCCACCAAAGTATTTTTCAAAGTTTTCAATTTAGGGAAAGATCCTTTCAAGTAGTTTTCAAAAGCCTTTAATTTAGGGAAAGATCCCATCCTGTCTTTTTCAGAGTTTTAATTTAGGGAAAGATCCCATCTAGTCTTCTTCAAAATTTTAAATTTATGGAAAGATCCCGTCGAGTTTTCAAGTTTTCAATTTAGGGAAAGATCCCATCTAGTCTTTTTCAAAGTTTTCAATTAGGGGAAAGATCCCATTAAAGATTTTAAAATTGAGTCATTTTATTGGTAAGTTTTAAAGAAAATCCTCTCATGAGGAACCCAAAAAGAGAACAAAATAATAAACGGGTTCAATTCCCGACATTCCTATTTCAAAGATCCAAAATCTATTTTTGCTTGTTTACTTACTTAATTTCAAAGATCAATAAAAGAGTTTAATGGCATGAAAAAATTTAAGAATAGAGACAACCAATATTACAAACCCATAGTTAAGCCTAGATTAGTCAGTGCCGTCTTTTGACGGGCGTCGTGGTGGTGCTAATCCTTCCCCACGCGTACTCGACTCCCGGACCATATAATCTCTGGTTAGAAGACCATTTTATTAGATTTAGTGCAACCCTAGCCAAGCATCGGGTAACATTAGACTTAATAATCTGATAGGTGGCTAATCACACCTAGGTTAAAAAAGATTAGTGGCGACTCCATAGATAGAAACAAGTAGTTTCCCCCTTCCTTAAAGTCGTTAAACGACAGGGTTCGGACCTTCCCCCGGACCCGGACGTCGCGACAGCTTGGCGACTCCACTAGGGACTGGTTAGAGAGTCGAACTGAATGCTAGTCTAGGGTTAATTAAGGTTTGCATATTTGGTTGTTTGCTTACATTTATTCTTGTTTATTCATACCCTAACTATTAGACTCCCTTCCCATAAAGAGCCCAAGGCTCGACTTTTCGAAAACCAGAAAATGTTTTGTTATTCTAAGGGGCACCCATGTATTATTTGTTTAAATTCAAGTATTATTTCCTTTATGTGATACTAACTGATTTCATTTATTGTTTGCCCTTTTTCTTGTCCTTTTCTTTGTTGCATTTTGCATCCATAATAGGCAGATTCATCATTCATCAAAGAGGAAGATGATACGAGACTAGTATGAGTTAGAATCATTTGTATTACGAGACAATAAATCTCAATTTTCTCTTTCTTTTGAAAGTGATGCATCATGACATCATATGCATAAAGACAAAAGCCCTGATTGATAACAAGACTTGTGAGGGCCACGGTTTTTTGTCCCGCGGGGTTCTAACCAGCCATTGGGAGGGGCCCCACATCCTCATTGCATCTTAAAACGTATAATAAGATAATAACAGTCTTTGGCGTTTAACTCAGGAAAGAACCAAGATAGCACGACCCAGAAAACAGTACCAGCCAACTCGGCAATATAACACTAGGTCCAACGCTAAGAAAATGGACGAGCAGACTGCAGAAATTCAGCGTCTGAAGGAAGAGATCGCTCGCCGAGATGAAGAGGCGAAGCGCCAAGAAGAAGCTACAAATGCTCAGATGGAGCAGATGAAAGGAATGTTAATGCAATTGATGAAAGGGAAAAACTTAGCAGACGCAACTTAGAATATAGAGGACCCGATTGAAGGGATATTTCGAGCAAACTCAGGATTGACTGGAGCAAGTTCAAGCTTGACAGGGGTAGCAACTGAGAATGTTAATCCTTTCGGAACCCAATTCGTCTTCCCACCACTATCGGGAACGGCAAATAGGCCTTTTGTCTCGGATCCTTTAACATCTGGTGGGGCACAGTTCAATCTTTCATCAGGAATAGCAGAAGGGACTTTCTACCCTCCCCGTCCAGGGCTTTATACCAGGATTGGCATGTCATCTACGTCCTTGCCACAAGACCACTCTTATTTAAATCAGCTAGGGATAGCTGCAACCAGGCCTATTGATCTGACAAAAGAAGATAGTTCAAACAAAGTGGTTGAAGCAGAGAAACTTTGGCAGAATATTGAAGGCAGAATAAAGGATAGGTTGAAAGGCGTAGACGGAGTCCAGGATTACGGGATCCCTAGTATTGCGAATACTGCTTTGGCTAAAGGGGTAGTCATCCCTCCCAAATTTAAAATGTCAGAATTTGAGAAATATGACGGAACAAAGAACCCTAGAGATCATGTGCTCAGTTTTCAGAACAAGATGGCACCTTTTTCAACTGATGATAAGTTTCTGATGTACAGCTTTATGTTCAGCTTGACTGGGTCAGCGATCACATGGTACAATCAACTGGACCCAATGAGTATTGAGAGTTGGAGTGACATGACCAAGGCCTTTCTGGTGCATTTTAGATATCTAATGGATTTGGCTCCTACTAGAGATATTCTGACGAACATGTCAAGGAGGCCAGACGAATCACTAACGGCTTATGGTCAACGTTTTAGAGAGGTAGCCATGTTGAATCCTTCACTCCCCGAGAGAGAAGTAAATTCTTTATTTCTGAGAACCTTGCCTAAAGAGTACTTCAAGGCATTACTCCCAAAGATCACAGAATCATTCTCAAGCTTAATAGTAATTGGAGAGGCTATGGAGGCGGCAATGAATAATTGTAACCATAGTTCTGTGCCGGTCGAGGATAATACTGTTGTCCCTGATTCCTAGGTCTAAAATCTGCTTGACCTACCGAGTGTACCTCTCCTTCCATCTTCTTAAAGTAATGAAATAAAACACTTCAGAGGTTTTATGAATATACTTTTCATCTTTATTTACACTCTCATTCATTCATATATTACTAGTTATATATATATATATATTCTTTATTTGGTATATATTTTGTTGCTTCATTTCTCAGGCCGACTGACGATGAATGCAAAGACGCTCGTGATGAGCCAGGGTTCGATTTCGAAAAAACGGTTTTTGTCGACGAACCCGACTATGAAGACACTGAGGGTCAGGCCTTACCCCCAGACCTTTCAAGACTGGAAACAAGAGGAAAACTAGATATTGCCACATAAGGAACCCACTGAAATCATTGATTTGGATACAGAAGAAGAACCTAGGGAGGATAGGATTGACACAACTCTGTCAGAGAAGGAAAGATAAACGCCGATAGATTTAGAGAGTGTGTGGATGGGTTTACATGGTCTTACCAAGATATGCTAGGTTTAGATCCAGGAGTGGTGGAGCATAGGTTGTCTATTCAGTCGGACTGTGGATCGGCTCAGCAGAAATTGAGGAAAATGAAGCCAGGCATATTGTTAAAAATCAAGGAAGGAGTCAGGAAGCAGCTCGACACTCAGAATATAGTTCCGGTACCTAAGAAAGATGGAAAGGTGAGAATATGTGTAGACTATCGGGACTTGAACCCAGTTGGCCCGAAAGACAATGTTCCTTTACCACTTAGTGATGTTCTAGTAGACAACACCGTCGTGCGCTCATTGTTCTCGTTTATGGTTGGATTTTCGAGATACCATCAGATTAAGATGGCACCAGAGGATAGAGAAAAAACAGTGTTTTATTACAAAGTTAAGCCGTTCGGACTAAAGGATACTGGGGGCAACATGCCAGAGGGCGAGCAACATGCCAGAGGGCGATGATTACACTCTTCCATAGCATGATGCAATCAAAGTGTTTTTCGATTTTTAAAGCCAGGTCGCAAAAAAATAAATAAAATAAAATTGCGATGGGACTTCAAATTTGTCAGAGCACCAGAGCAGTGTGGGTATTTCCCGATGGTAATTAATATTATGCCACAGCTAGACTGGAATTCTCTATAATATGATAGAATATCCAGTCGGCATTAGAAAGAAAAATTCAAAGAATTAGGAGTATAGGGGAACTTAGCCATAGTAATCTACTAGGAGAAAATGGAGAGGGCATGCAAGGAGAAAGCTTCCACAAGACAGTTCAAGGAAGGGGTAGATGCAATAAAGGAGTACTACGCCTGGTAAAAAAAATCAGCCTAAAAAAGAAAGAGGTCGGGAAAAAGAAAAAAAAACAAGGAGGGGTCCAAGTTGAAAACCCGCAAAGGGCGGCTTGGATTCGATGGGGGTCACTTAAGTTGAAAACCCGAAAAGGGCGGCTCAAGTGAAGGATGGAAAAGGAGAAACTTGAGTTGAAAACCCGCAAAGGGCTGCTCAAGCGGAAGTTGGAAAAGACATAGTCTGTGGGCAATGCATTTCAGGAAATTTCTTAAGGTCAAAAGGGTAAAGTCTGGTCCAGACTGAGTTGGGTAAGGCAACATCAAAACCAAATTCGAAGAACCTTCGGCAAGCATCACAAAATCGCCGTCGGAGTATTCATCAACATGAGGTTCTAATTCTTCAAGCATCTTTTTGTTAGTATATATATATTAAGTTCCTTATAATATAAGTTTATCTCTCCATACCTATTTCTTTATCAATAAAATTCCGAAGTTTTTAGTAATATTTGTTTTCTTTTGCATCACATTTGTCATTATAAATAAATATTGGTTTTCTTTTTCAAAATTGCTAAAACAGACATGGGAATGGTCGCTTTCAATTATTCGAAAAGGGGGCATTAGTAAAAGATATAAAGAAACATAAACCATCACTTGGAGCAAAGAGTTCAAAAAGAAATAAGAATGGCAGATAGATAAGAATGTGGGGGCACGCCCAGGAGAGCCATGTTGGGCACCCAATTGTCCATGAATGGGTAGCAAGAAATAAAATTGATTGAATCAAAAATTGAAAGAATCTGGGGGCATGAACTTAAAAGGAGTTGAAATAATGGCAAATAAAGATTCAAAAGAGTGAGACATCGGGCCAAGAGATTAAAGGGTGCACAAGGGAGACAAGACTATGGATTAATTTGACAAAATATATAATAGTAAATATATTCAAATCAAGGCACAAACATTTTCACATTGCATTTACCATTAGCATACATTGTCATGGCATCATCATGCATTCTAGCCCACATTCAAGCATATATTTTGAGAGCCTCGCAGGAATCCTCCCAAAGACCGAGGAACTTCTATGTAATGTTCAAAAGAACTCAAGAGAGATAACCCACTAGAAGACGGTGCGGAGAAAGAATTCATCAGAAATAGATCTGAAGACAGTTCCTAGAAGATTTTAAGATTAAGGCTGAAGACAGCTCACAGATGGATCTGAAGACAGTTCCTAGAAGATTTTAAGATTGAGAGTGAAGACAGCTCACAGATGGATCTGAGGATAGTTCCTAAAAGATTTTAAGATTAAGGCTGAAGACAGCTCACAGATGGATCTGAGGACAGTTCCTAAAAGATTTTGAGATTAAGGCTGAAGACAGCTTACAGATGGATCTGAGGACAGTTCCTAAAAGATTTTAAGATTGAGACTGAAGACAGCTCACAGACGGATCTGAAGACAGTTCCTAAAAGATTTTAAGATTAAGGCTGAAGACAGCTCACAGATTGATCTGAAGACAGTTCCTAAAAGATTTTAAGACTAAGACCTGAAGACAGGTCAAAAGGAAAATAAGGATTGTGTGTCTACGTCTTTGCGCTTTTGCTAATTCTCGAAAATGCACAAATGACACTTTGGTACATTCCCCAATAATTAGCAAACGCACAAAGAGGGGCAGCTGTAGACACATTATTTTTATAGGATTCCATTTTAATTGATCAAGCCCGTTTCAATTTTGATTAAGCCCAAAACCTTTTCAAGCCTTAGTTAAGAATAAGTAATATTCTATTTCCTTTTCTTTTAGCTAAGAATTAGAGCCCAGTCCTTTAATCTCACTTGAACCATTTTAAATATACACTGATTACCTTTTTATCCTTTATTTTTGGACCAGATTGGGTTAAAATACTTGTGGGCTTATGCATTGGGCCATTATAGTTACCTTTTAGGTCTAGTATTGGGTCGGGGCATCAAGTCTGATTGAATTTGCTTTTGGGCTGTGGGATTTGAAAAGCCCAAGTTGAGGCATGCACATAAGAAACGTATTAAGCCCAAATTTTTGATACAAATATTACATGCCAGTTTATAGAAAAATAAAAGCTTTACAAACCAAAAATAAATAAAAAATATATAGATAATAAATGGGATTTGCATATATGGAAATACATAATAAGAATGTGTAGTTTATTCAGCTACAAATTACAAACAAATATAAAGGCAGATAATTAGCTTAACCCGGCCCATTGAACTTAAGCCCACAAGGAGGTAAAATGGCCTGCAAAGATAAGAGTAAAGTAATTAGGACCATTTCAAACAGAAAAATGAAAAATTTTAGATTTAAATCAAAATCAGAAGGTAAACTTATCTTTTCAGGCTTGGGGGACCAAGCTTGGATGGTCCCCCTCTCCACATCAGCTCCACGTCAGCAGCATAGGAGATAGGATAGAGGGATTTGCAGCATTAAGCACAAAAAAAAACAAAACAATAGAGAGATTAGAAGACCATTAGGGGAGACTTGTTGATCGGTCGTTGATCAAATCACAAGATAAATCCCCACAAACTAATAACTAATAGCTAGGGCAAGTAGGGGTCGAATCCCACAGAGAAGGTGGAAACTAATTAAATCCAAATCACACTAAAGAAAGTCTTACCAAAGGGGATTTTTATGGGTTTTTCAAAATAGACAAATTAAACTAGAAACCAATGAAATAAAATAAAACTAAAGATTAAGAAAATAGTTTGAGAAAAACAATGGATTAAAAACATACTTCTTCTCCTTTAGGTAATTATTTTGATCTAATAAATCATGGATCATGGTCACAAGACATGAATTTGACTTAAATTGCAATCAATTAAGAATCATAAATTACCCCAAATCGATATATAGCCTAAGACGTAGACATCAATTTTCATTGGAATAAAGTAATCCTCTTAACATCTTAAACAACTCCACTTGAATAATTGGTATAGGAGACGAATACTCAACCCTCCAACATGCTAATAAAACTTCGTTCGCACCATTGCCAAAACTAATTTCTATTGTTTCTAATCAAGCATCCCCCTGGGAAGAATCATAGAGCAAGCATTAAGATCTACTTTTCCGCATGCATGATAAATCAATACCAAACTCATCTACATCTATTTCCAATTCGGCCTATAGATTTCAATAAGGTTTGATAATCCCATTGAACCTAGAATTCCTAGAATTACAACTGTCACTTGGACCAATATTGACTCATTTCGAGACAACTTGAATCTAACTATAGCATTCATAAATCTCAAGATAAGTTGCGCACCAAATCAATCAAAATATGAACACATAAGATGAAGCATAGGGATAAGAAACATATTCAAACAGAAAAACCAAATTA
>AWUE01022619.1:0-38432 GCA_001974825.2 Corchorus olitorius | reverse complement strand
AAACATGCAGTAGACACAAGGATAAGGACAATAACAGTTATCCATGACTCCACATAAGCAAATACATGTCATCAAAGGGGCCATGTAAGCAAATACAGGTAATCAGAAAGCCACATGAGCTTTAACAGATAGTCTCCAGTACATTTGCAGGAAGAAACAGAACATGTGAAACAGATAATAACCATTAGATTCAAATGGAGGCAACAGGTGGCAATGTTCCAAAGAAGCAGAGCATGTGACACATAGAAATATAACCATTCACTGAAATATACACTTAGCATATGCACCTAGAATTTTACAGGTAATCAGTACCACACCAGTATCAAGGCAAAAAAAAACCCTAACCCTTTTCTTATTTTCCTCAAGAACACAGTAAAGTTTTTTTTTCTTTTGAACGCACAAAAAACCTAGTCTTTTTCCCTTCCAAACCACAAATCCCAAGAACCCCAGAGAAAAAACCCTAGTTCTTTTTTCATACCAGACATCAACAAAAAAAACCTAGTTTTCTTTCCATTCAACCATCCAAAAAGATCACAAGAGCAAGATACACAGATTAAAAAAAAACAGGAAAAGCCCTAACCTTTCTTTCCCTTCCAGAGAAGTTCTCCCGTTTCTTTTGGTCAGCAAGCCCACTTCCCTTCACCAGTCATCCCACAAGCTCCAAAGCTTTCCCTCAAAAGCATCCAAGAAACAAAAAACACAAAATATATCAGTTCCCTTTAGATCAAGGTTAGGTTTAGATTTAAACTTAGTTTGCAAGACCAAATGGTGAAAACATAAAGAAAAGGGAGGAGAGAAACATACCTTGAAGTCGGAGCGATTCGACGGTGGAGCAGAGAGATTGAGAAGGGCGGAGGAAGTTTCGGTTCAAGCCAGATCTGAAGCTTTCGGATTAGATTCTAGAGAAACCAGTTACGAATCTGGTGAGAGGATCACGAGAGGAAGCTTTTGGCCGCATTTGAGACTCATCCGACCTCTCCGGCGACTCAAACGCGGTGGCGCAACCGTGAGATGATTTCCGGTTGGCTTGGGCGGCGGCGGCGCTGGCTTTACGGTTTAAGGTAAGTGAAACCGTTAGATTTAAGTTTGTATTTATAGTATATGTTAAGTTTAGGGTTAAAATTTTAATTAGAAGCGTTATTTATAACATTTATGTGATTTAATCCCTAAAGTTACCTAGCTTTAGATTTGTGCATTACAGCCCTCAATTTAGATCGATTAGGTCTGAATGGTTACGTCCGTTTTCAAATAAAGCCTTAAACTTTGTTCCGTTTTCAAATTGGCCCCTGGATTAGTTTAATTTGGCCCTTCGTGTTTAATTTCGCTCAATTAGGTGCCTATCAGCTTAAATTCAAGTTAAATTAACTCTATTTAGCCTAAATAATTAGAAAAGGGTGAACCCTTTAATAAAGTCTATTTTAAATAAAATTGAGGAAAAGAGGGAAAAGAAGAAAAAAAGAAAAACGTTGGGAGTTTCCTAGTTTAGTAAATTAAATTAAAAATAGACTTTAAATCACCTTTTGGAAACATGTTTGGTGAGGTAGGAGAGCATGTTTGGGCCTCCAAAGTTGTTGTTGGGCCTTTAGACTTTTTAGGTGAGATTGGGCCTTGATAACATATTCTGTTGGGCTTGCTTGCTTTGCTTTCTTGCATACTTGGATCTAGATTTGGATTATTAAGTTTAGCAAGTTGGACTAAGATAATTAGGAGAATTTTGGCTAAAATAATTAAGAATCAAAAGTGTTAGAATTAATTAGTTGGGGAATTTAGGAATAAAGTGTTTAGAAATTATTAGGTTGGATATTTAAATTTTAAAATTGCCATTAGTAATTATTACGAAAAGATATGGATTGAGGCTTAGTGTAAGATGATACTTGGAATTTATTTTGGGTTTTAGGACTTTTGGGGCATTACTTTTCTGTTGGGCTCCCTTTAATTTAGGTTTGGGCCTTAACTTTTATTTGGGTAGGGTTTCTTTAACATATATACTTTAGGCTTGGCTTTGTTATAATTTGGGCTTTGTTTGTTTTAGTTATTTGGGCTTGACATTTCTATTAGTATGTGGGCTTAGTTGTTTTAGTTTGAAAATTAAATAGGCTTCATATGCATCATGTTTATATTATGCTTCTTTATATTGTTAATTATGCCATGACATGTGAGATTAATAATTATGATCCGATGATGGAACGATTAATTGGGACTTAGACAATTTTTGTCGGTCTCAGTTCATCCTTTCTAGGCTTGGAATATCCGGATAGGGGTCTTAGCCAATATGAGTGGCGGGTGCCTAGAAGGAATTCCTCGTTTAAATATCTGGTAAAAGTTGCATCTTAACCGGAAGACATACATCACGTGCATCCATGCATTTAGATTTTAGACTTAGCAATCTCAATTAATTCTTAAAAGAAAATCGAAAAGAAAAATGAAATTGAAATAGAATAAAATCATTTTCTTCAAAATTAAAAAAGGTTTGTGCTTGAAAATTGTTCTCTTTTAGTTTTCAAAGACACAATTCAAAAGAAGGAAAAGAATTGAATATTTTAAAATTAATAAAAAGGTTTTCAAAAATTCAAAATCAAAAAACAAGTTTTTTCAAAGTTATCAATTTAGGGAAAGATCCCACCAAAGTATTTTTTTAAAGATTTCAAATTAGGGAAAGATCCCACCAAAGTATTTTTCAAAGTTTTCAATTTAGGGAAAGCTCCCTTCAAGTAGTTTTCAAAAGCCTTTAATTTAGGGAAAGATCACATCCTGTCTTTTTCAGAGTTTTAATTTAGGGAAAGATCCCATCTAGTCTTCTTCAAAATTTTAAATTTAGGGAAAGATCCCGTCGAGTTTTCAAGTTTTCAATTTAGGGAAAGATCCCATCTAGTCTTTTTCAAAGTTTTCAATTAGGGGAAAGATCCCATTAAAGATTTTAAAATTGAGTCATTTTATTGGTAAGTTTTAAAGAAAATCCTCTCATGAGGAACCCAAAAAGAGAACAAAATAATAAAGGGGTTCAATTCCCGACATTCTTATTTCAAAGATCCAAAATCTATTTTTGCTTGTTTACTTACTTAATTTCAAAGATCAATAAAAGAGTTTAATGGCATGAAAAAATTTAAGAATAGAGACAACCAATATTAGAAACCCATAGTTAAGCCTAGATTAGTCAGTGTCGTCTTTTGACGGGCGTCGTGGGGGTGCTAATCCTTCCCCACGTGTACCCGACTCCCGGACCATAGAATCTCTGGTTAGAAGACCATTTTATTAGATTTAGTGCAACCCTAGCCAAGCATCGGGTAACATTAGACTTAATAATATGATAGGTGGCTAATCACACCTAGGTTAAAAAATATTAGTGGCGACTCCATAGATGAAAACAAGTAGTTTCCCCCTTCCTTAAAGTCGTTAAACGACAGGGTTCGGACCTTCCCCCGGACCCGGACGTTGCGACAATAAGTCTATGGTGATTCAGCTTTGGTGGTATATCAAATGAAGGGAGAATGGGAAACAAGAGACTCCAAGTTGATCCCATATCGAGAGTACATATTGGAATTGGTGGAGCAGTTTGAAGATATTTCCTTTCATTATTTACTACGAGAAGGGAATCAAGTGGCTGATGCTTTAGCTTCATTGGCCGCCATGTTTAAAATTGGAGGAGGTGTAGATATACCCCCAATTAGATTGAGATTGAAGGAAGCACCTGCTCACCTTATGAGTGTGGAAGAAGAGCCGGATGGGAATCCCTGGTACTAAAACATCGTACAGTATCGAAAGCATCAGAAATATCCCGAGCATGCAACTGATAATGATAAAAGGGTGATTAGGCGAATGTCGTTAGGATACTTTTTGGATGGGGAAGTTCTATATAAGAGTAGTCGAGATCAGGTTCTGTTGAGATGTGTGAATTCGGCCGAAGCTAAAAGAATACTGGAAGAAGTGCATGATGGAATTTGTGGAAGTCATGCAAGTGGGCATAGGATGGCCCAACAAGTTATGAGAGCAGGGCATTACTGGCTAACCTTGGAAACTGATTGTATCAATTATGCAAGACGATGTCACAAATGCCAGATATATGCAGATCAGATACATACTCCTCCTAACCCACTTCATGTCTTGGTGTCCCCCTGGCCGTTCTCAATGTGGGGCATAGATGTGATCGGAGCAATAAGTCCTGAGGCTTCAAATGGTCATCGGTTTATTTTGGTAGCTATTGATTATTTCACTAAGCGGGTGGAGGCTGCATCTTATTCTAGATAACACAATCAGTGGTCCTCAAATTTATTAAGAAAGAAATTATCTGCCGATATGGTCTACCGAAGAAAATCATCATTGACAATGCAATGAATTTGAACAGCCAGTTAATTGGTGCTGCTTGTGCTCAGTTTAAAATCATCCATAGCAATTCTGCTCCAAGGTGCCCAAAGATGAATGGGGCGGTAGAGGCAGCAAATAAGAACATCAAGAACATCATACGGGAAATGACTGAAACCTACAGAGACTGGCATGAAAAAATGCCCTTTGCCTTGCATGCTTACAGGACTTGTGCTAGAACTTCCACCAGGGCAACTCCTTATTCTTTGGTGTACGGGATGGAAGCAGTAGCGCCAATCGAGGTGGAAATTCCTTCACTGAGGGTATTCCGTGAAGTTAAATTGAATGAGGCAGAATGGGAACAGGAGAGATATAATCAATTAAATCTCATAGAAGAGAAAAGGTTGACAGTCCTTTGTCATGGACAAACTTACTAGAAAAGGATGAGCAAGGCATTCAATAAAAAGGTGCACCCTAGACAGTTCAAAGAAGGAGAGTTAGTTCTAAAGAAGATTCTTTCGGAGCAACGAGATCCAAGGGGCAAATGGGCACCGAATTGGGAAGGACCTCATATAATAAAGAAAGCATTCTCTAGAGGTGCTTTAATTCTGCAAGAGATGGATGGGACTGAATTACCAAGTCCAATTAACTCAGATGCAGTGAAGAAATACTATGCCTGAGAGGAGCTAAAAAAAAAAACTGGACCTAAAATAGAGAGAGGTCGAAAAAGAAAAAAAAAACTGGGCCTAAAATAGAAACAGGTCGAAAAAGAAAAACTTAGCCTAAAATAGAAAGAGGTCAGAAAAAAAGAAATAAATAAAAAGGAGGGGTTCAGGTTGAAAACCCGTAAAGGGCGACCTAAATCCAATGGGGGTTCTTGAATTGAAGACCCGAAAGGGCGATTCAAGTAAAAGATGGAAAGGCATTAACAGTGGAGTCTTGCTCAATCGTCTTGTGAGGTCGAAGGGGTGAGCGAGCAGTTTAGAGCTACCGGTGATGACCAAAAGTGAAAAAAAGAAATATACACAGGGCCAATTGAAATGCAAGGGAATCGTTTATCATTCAAAATTGTCGGAGTATTCATCGCCATGCGGTCTATTCTATCCATTATGTGTATTATTGCTACAACACTTTCCCTTATAAACCATTCTCTCTGTATATATATGTTCTTTGTTAAGTATTTTGCCTAAATAATATATTTCTCTTTCCATGCACTTTCTGTTGAGAGGAATACTTGGATAGTGCATTTCATTACAAAATCATAACACTGATTGAACATGTTTGAATAAACATGATCATGCATGGTATTCAATCATAAAGGGGTAATAAGTTGGAATATAAGTCTTAACTGCATTACAAGTTGGAAAATTCATATTGGAGGTAAAAAAAAAAAATTAGATTAAGGTGGTGCAAATGCCCTACAAGGGGGGGCATATATTTTACAAGAGGGGAATCATCAACAAAAGTTCATTCAAAGTGCGATAAAAGCAAAGGTTTGTTAATAAAGTGCCATAATGGAAGAAGTAGGAATGATGTTGGGCTATCTTAAGTTCTCACCTTAGAGTGACGAAAATTTAATCAAAAAAGAAAAGAAGTTTTTTCCATGATATTGATTGAGTTTTTGTTTGAGTTTCAGTTTTAAATCAAATTCCCCCTTCTGTTTCAAAGTCCTGTTCGAGGTCTCGGGTAGAAAGTTTTCAATTCAAAATCTTGTCTTGTTTTAAAATCTTGTTCAAGGTCTCTGGGGGAGAGTTTTCAATTCAAAATCTTGTCTTGTTTTTAAAATCCTGTTCGAGGTCTCTGGTGGGGAGTTCTCAATTCAAAATCTTGTCTTGTTTTAAAAACCCTGTTCGGGGTCTCTGGTAGAGAGTTTTCTAGAACCCTGGGTTCCAGAACGCTCTTCATCATAGGCCTCCTCAGCTTCAATCACCCCCCTAACTTTTCAGGGTGAAGGTCCTCAGGTTCGAGGCGCCGATCATCTCCATCAGATTCGATCACCCTAATTGACTTGCTGATTTGATCAGAAAAAATGCACGGTTGCCCCCCAAGCGTGTTTTCAGGGTGAAGGTCCTTAGGTTCGGGGCGCCGGTCGACCACTATATCAACCAGCTCAATATCCTTCAGCTTCCGATAGTCCAGCATATTGTTTCCCCAGGCAAACATGTTTCCACAGGGAAAGCAACTTAGTGCATAGCAGTCCTCCTCATATTAGTCCACTCACTATTTTGTTTAGGGTTTGCATCAGTCGAACTCGAGCAGGCGAAGCAGTTTAGTTTAGTCCTGCTTATTCCAGTCTGCTTATTGTTTTGGTCTGACCTTGCATCAATCGAACTCGAACATTCTCCGACTTTAATCACGGTGTCGATGAGCCTACCTCCATTAGTATCGTTACTATTATTCCCAACTTGTTGTTCTCCTATGGAATTTTTTCCGGTATTGGCATGTTGGGAATCTCTGTTGCTGCTGGAATTACTAGCGTTACCAGCTGGCCCATTTGAATCGTGGTGAATGGGTCGATATTCAATAACTTCATTTCGGTTAGGTTGATGTTGATCTTGAGAACTTCGTACGTTACCCCACTAATATGTAATTAATATACTCGCAATACTTGTTTACTGTCGAGGCACAAATATAGCTACTAATCTCAACTATTACTAAAACCAATCCAGTAACAAGTAATGTATTTTCGAACGATGAAGTCATGATATGCATGACAATAACTTATGATATAAAATATTTTTGAAACTTGACTTTGATACCACGAAACTTGTGATGGCAATTATGAACAGAATTTCAAAATATATGATAAAAAGATTTTCTACCAAAAATAAAATTATTTTCTAATTTTTATCTTATATAATATCAGAGCCAAAATATTTTTTTTTAATTTATTACATCTATCTTATTGCCTTGATATATCTTTAAATCAATTTGCAATTTATAAGTCAAAATGAAAAAAAAAATCTCTTTTCAATTAGTCTTCATAATTATATATTCGAAAATTTAAAGTTATTTAATGTCTTAAATGTAAATATCAATTAATAATATTATCTAAATTTAATCAGAATTCGAGATAATCTATTTGGTTACCATTGACAAAATTATATCTTATTTAATATTTCTCTAAGATGTCGTCGTTGAAGCCTCCCTGCAGCTGCTTAAATCAAATCAAACAAATGGTCGCCTCTGTGCTTCCATGATATTGGTCGCATGTCTTTCCCATACACCATTAGTGATTGAGCCAAAATTATGCCTATTTTTGTGGTCATTTTCTTATAGTTTTTTGTATTTTTATGTGTGATTATGCTCTATAATGCAAGTATTTATGATTGTAGGTCTTGAAGAGAAGGAAAGTGGAAACTTGTTGTTTTTAACTATTTTTGGAGTTAACTGATGACTTTTGTCACAAATATGGACTTAGCATTTTTTGAGTCAAGATTTGGAGATTTGAAGTTCGTGATTGAAGATCAATTTGAGTCAATTTTAAGTCATGAAGATCATTGAAGGAAAATTTCAAGGAGAAAGAACTAAGATCGAGCTTAAATCTCGAAGGAAAGAAGACATGATATGGAGTGATCTTGATGAGATGGGCTTATGAGTATTTTATATGGTTACATGACCTATCTAGCCGGGCCCACAGCTGGAGTCAAGGCCTTATGCCGTGCGCCGAAGGCCCTTGCCAACGTTCAATCCCGCAACCATTTCCTAGTTGGAGGATTCTGCGCAGTCTTAGTAAAACGACCATAACTTTTGATCCAAACCTCCGATTGAAGTGATTCAAAATGAATTGGAAAGATGACTCCGAGATCTACGACTTTGTTGTTTTGCTGGAACCCCAGTTCTGCCATCTTTTCTACCGAAAGTACCCCTGAAGTTTCTGCACAATTCTAGTTTTGGCCTAAGTTCGATTTTTGCTTAAATTAACCCCAAGGAAGACCTCTATACCAACTTGGAGACCAAGTTAAGAGCCTAAACCGACCTAGGACTTGTTTAGGTTAATTCCTAAGTCTTCTAGGAGGTTTATTAGTCCACTATATATACCAACCTTATGTAGAACCCTAAAACACATTCTTTTCTCTTCATCTATTATTTTTCTCTTGTTTTAGTTTAGGGTTTCGGCCCCTCTCTTTGGAGAGAGGGTGCAATACCTGTAGACACCCATTTTTGTCTCAGGACCATGAATGAAATCAACTTATTTCTTAATTAGTCATTTGCACACTCAGGGGCATTTTGGTCATTTACACATTAAGGGGCATTTTGGTCATTTGCAAACCTAGGGGCATTTTGGTCATTTTGCATACTCAGGGTTTTTATGTGATCCTTTTAATTTCATCTTTTAGTTTAGATTAATAATCCATTTTTGACCATCTAGATTGCATTTGAAAAGGAATCAGATTCTTAATGTGCACCTATTGATAGCTATCCATATTTCAGAGTTTAAACTCCATTTAGTATTATCACTTTTGGTCAATATATTTCTTAATTCACAATTCAGGATAGTTAGATCAATTTAATTCACATATCATTTGCATTTATCATATTTACATCCACTTTCCCTTTGACCTTTAGTTATAGCCTTAGTATTAGCAATCTTTAGTTAGGAGTAATTAGCAATATTTAGTTAGGTTAGCTCTCAGACATAATAAAAAAAAGTGAAATTATATTTCACTAGGCATGTTTGAATACATAGTGTCCTAAGTAACAGTAGAATATTTGGATGTAATTGCATAATTACAAAATACAAAAAAATTGGAAAAAAATTAAAAGATTACAAAAAAAAGTAGTTTGTTTACATTAGTAGTTTAGTCCAATTGTAACAGTCAACATTCCTGCTTGTTCACAATACAGAGGCTATTTGTGCAAAGTCAGGAAATGGGTTTTGCTAATAAGCTTCCCTTTGCTTGAATCACCCATCATCTTTCCTTGCATCACACTTGGGATCATAGCAACTTGATAGAGCATAAGATGGCTTGCATTCTAGTCCTGCAGATTAGCGAAAAAAAATGTGCAAAAATGGAATGTTTCCCCCAGGCTCAAAGCATAAGCACCATCAATTGGTGGTATGCCAATTTTCAAAGAGATACAAACAACAGCAAACAGGGCAAGGGAGCATGCAGGAGTGATCAAACAAGCCATGTACCCGTGCATCGAAGATCATTTGAAAGACCTCAATATGCAGGGCTGTACATGAGAGTGTGCAAAGGCTGACACAGGGAGGACTAAGTCCATGATGATATGTGAAGAACAATAAACAACACCACAAATCAGACAATCAAGAATTGCAAACACCAAAGCAATGAGCACAACAGTAGGTTTATAGCATGGCGGAAGGACTTTGGTTTTAGGCAAAGTTGGGCGCGAGGTTCAGGATGTATTCCTGGCCTCGAAATGCCAACGATGCCACCTAAGAAGAACAGCAAAGTCTTCATGCAGATCCATCAAGCAATTATCAATGAAGCAGCAACATGGACAAACAAAGCAGTGGTATATCAAGTGTCAATACATTTCAATGACTGAATCATAGACCCAATTCAAAAATGCAATATGTCAAGCCTAGCAAAAATACCAAACAGAGAACACAAGCACTATACAGCAGCAAAGTCAAGTCATGGTGTTCAAAACTCAAGAAACAAGAACAAAGCAGCGCCATACAAGTTCAAAGCAGATGCAATGAGCTAGAGGGTATCAAGAAAGCTCAAACAGGTTGAGGCAGCTTAGCAAATCATAACAAGCAAATAAGTAGCACATTGAGCATTTGTTGACAAGGAGATTAAATCAGGTAGAATTGTGGACATTGCAAAATAAAATCCAGCAAGAAAGGTAGTGTCTAAGTCTCCAAATTAACAGGGAATTGGCAATAATGAGAGCAGACTACACATATCATTTCAAACAACAAGTTCATTTTGCAATAATCAAAATTCAGAGTTACAGTACAGCAAGCAATGCCAAGGGCTCCATAATGACAGTGACACTGACAAGGGACATGGGAAACAAAACAGCCAATGCAATAGGATAGGGTGGTAAATGAGTCCTAGGTATACATGTCAGCAAATGCAAGTTTTGATTAAAGGGCTTGCAAGGCAGCAAATCAAACAGAGAGCATCACAGAGCAACTTCAAGCAGGAGAAATGCAGCAACACAAATACCACAAGCATGATGACAAAGCACACAAAACAAATCAAGCTCAACAGGCTCTATTGCTTGTACAATAAATTTCAAAAGCAACATTTGCAGTAAAGGGAATGAAATTAAAAAGGCAAGGCACTCAATGAAATGGCAGTCTAGCAACATCTTTTCAAGACCAGTTCACATGAGGATAATTTACATGAAGAAAACTAAAAGAAGGAAAGTTACCGAGCCAATTGAAGACTATTTTGCTACTAGTCATCAGAGTGCCAGCTCAGCACTTCTTCTCCAACTAAATCTGCAAAAGGACAAAAGAGAAATGAGATGCAATGAATGGCACAATGGAAATAAAGAGAAATTAAATGGAAAATTAGCAAAGGAGAGGTTACCTAGCTGTTTGGAAAATTCGAAAAGACCCAAGCCTCATCCTAATCGTTGGAATACCGCATTTTCAGGGAGAAGAAGACAAAAAAATTTAGTTAGATGGGAAAGGATTGGAATCGGACCCAGGAGAGATATAAAAAAAGAAAATGGATCGCTGAAGGGGGAATGGCTGAACCATAAACGAAAGAGACCGAGAGGGAAGTAGGGGAATTTTTTGGGAAAAAATTCGAGGGTTCTTAAAAATCGCTCTTTCTCACCATATTTCCTGGATTTTTCAAGAAAAAGCATAAAATCAAGGGTAAAGGAAAGCCTGGTAGTGAATGAACGAGCTAAATTCAAACGTTTTAAGAAATCAAAATCCTATGGTTTACTTTGGGAATTTTAGAGGGGTTTCAATGATGAGGGCTTCGATTGGTTGATTCAAGGATCAATTTAGGTTGGGTCGTTGTTCTTGAGAGTTCATCAACAGATTTGAGGTCTTTAAGGTAGGGTTCTTGGCAAGAAGAAGAGATAGTCGAGGAAGAGGAAGGGAAAATTAGGGTTATAAACCCTCATTCGTCCAAACGACGTCGTATCGGTGAGTTCTTTTGCCTTTTCTTTCAATTAAATCCAGCTTGTTTCCTGTTATGGCGATTTGGGGCTTATTTGTTTGATGTTTTGTTGCTTTGCTTCTAATGTTGTGATAAATGGATCATTTTTTTAGTGAGTTTATATGTGTTTATGAGGACATGATGGTAACTTGTGGATTTAAATGTGATTTTGCTCAAAGTTTAATTGTTTTATTGAAAAGTATGATTTTTAGTTAAGTAAATGTGATAGATTTGATTTATATCCATCTTTTTTAAAAAAAAAAAAAAAAAGTGCTTAAATTGATGCTTCCATGCTAAAGTTAAGATTTTTATTGACCATAATGTAATGAAAGGAATAAAGGATAATTAGAGTTTGGGTATAATCATTTCCTTTGGATTTTAACTTAAACTTAAAAGAAAAATCAAGTCTTTATTTTCAAGTTTTGATTTTTGAACATGGTTGATTCAAAGATAGATTCATGGTCACTTTTGAATTGATCTTGAGTATAAAAACGAAGCTTTTGATTTAAAACTTAAATTTTTAAAATGGGAATTAGCTTATTAATTGATTTTCATGTCATATTGAGTTAATTTTTACTTTAAAAATCTAGGCTTTAAACTTAAGGATTTCATTTCTTAGAACTAAAAGGTCAACTCATGGAGGGATTATTGAATCTCTTGGAATTAATTTTAGTTAAGAATCAAAGCTTGACTTTAAAAGCTTAATTTTATTTTAAGTATATATTAAACTAAGGGAAATGGTTCTAACTCATGACAACTTGTATTTTAGTGCATTTAAAGATCTAGACTTGTATTTGAGCTCAATTAAGTGCCTGGAATTTTTAATTTAATTCACATAAAGACAATACTTTGTTTCCGTTTTCAGCATGGTCCCTGATTTGGGATATTATTTGTTTTTTGTGCAATTTC
Source organism: Corchorus olitorius (assembly GCA_001974825.2). Classification (NCBI taxonomy): domain Eukaryota; kingdom Viridiplantae; phylum Streptophyta; class Magnoliopsida; order Malvales; family Malvaceae; genus Corchorus; species Corchorus olitorius. The sequence goes on along the minus strand of AWUE01022619.1, from coordinate 26,124 downwards.
GCCCCTGATTTAGGAATTTATCTTTTGATTCATGCGGCCTTGTCCCTGATTTGATTTTTATTTCTTGATTAAATGCAATTTGGCCCCTGCTTTGGAAATTTTATTTATTTTGATTGCAATTTACCCCTTGATTTTGGAAATTGATGTTAGGATTGTGCAATTGAGTGCTTAATTCACATCATTGATATTCAATTCGTGCTATTTGATCCCTGAATGTTGCTAATTGCTTACTTTATGTGCAGAAGTGTCCCCGGATAGTCCAATTTGACCTTTAGGCTTCCACTTTCTCTAAGTCTTTTGTTCTTTAGACTTTTTTTTCGACTTTATTAAAGCCTTTGAATTTGTAATAATTAGAAATTAGTGGTAAATTAATGAATAATCATGCATTCATATCATGTACATTATATGTCACTTCGATTATGCTTATAATGTATTAGCATTCGTCTTTTACCGAGATGAAGGGCCTTTCGGATAAATGTACTCGGGTACGAATTTCTGGGAGTCCCTTCTAGACCGGTCTATTCCGTAGATACCCCTATAATGCGTGGGAAGGGTTTATGGAATTGATTTCGGGTAGACTTGTGTTAATGCATATAAAAAAAATGATCTTTCTTGCATTTTAAATGACATTCATGCGAGTTAGCCAAATAAGAGTTAGTAAACAACCGTCTTTTATGATGACGGGTGGGTTCCAAGTAAATGTACTCGGGTACGAATTCTTGGTTCCCGCTCCGAGATTGAGTTATTCTCGAGATACCCCCATAATGCGTGGGAAGGGTCTCGGGTTAATCTCAAGTATACTGTTGTTTATTGATAAACTAAAATTTACCAATTCATGCATCATCAAGAATCTGTAGTTTCCTTTCTAGGGATTAATGAGAGTAAAAAAGCAAAAATTACAATTTCCTTTAATAGCATACTAAACCCTTTTTTTGACCCATATTAGATTTAGTTTGACTTAGAGGTACCGTCACTTGACGGGCGTGCCGGGGGTGCTGATCCTTCCCCGGGCGTAAATGACTCCCGAACCTAGGCTTAGGTGACAAGACCAGACCTATAGGTTTAGTGGGTCCCATGCCAAGCCATGGACCTCAATAGACTAGTTAAGACAATTAGGTGACTAATCACACCTTAGAAAAAAGATTAGTGGCGACTCCTTTCCAACGTCGTTTCGACAGGATTCCTCGGATCCGAACGTTTCGACAATACCCCTTGGTAGCCGCCAAGGGAGGATTATCATCTTAAGTTTGTAAGTTTTCTTGAGTTTCTCATGGATTCTTCCAAATCCATGAGTAGCTAAATTCTTAATACTTTCTTTTCCTTTGGTGATTTCAATCAATTATTTATGGCGAGATCTTTGTTCTTCATAATTTGATTTATTTATCTTGTTTGAATAATTTATCAATCTCTATGCTTTATTTTATGATCTTAATTGTTGTTGAATTAATTGATCCCTATTTATTTAATAGTTTGGATCTATAGCTATATTAAACTTGGCGAAAAGCTATGTTCCTAGGTTTAATAATTGGTAGTTTGGGATTGATATTTCAATTGGATCTAATGAAAAGCTATGTTCTTGGTGAAGATTGTTTGGTGACAAAGATAGGTTTTTCTTGTCATTGTACTTTGCTGTAATTGTGAGTAGATTTTAATGCTTTATTCTTTATAAATCTTAAGCCAAAGTGCTAAAGGTTTATTTAGATTAAAAGGGATTAATTGTGAAAAGTTATGTTCCAATTAATCTAATATGCAATGCAAAGAATTGGGAAAAGTTGTGTTCTCGTTTATACTGGCCAATTATTCAATTGAGAGTTGTTAGAATAAGGATTTGTGGGGATTTACCTTGTGATTTGCTGACAATCGGTCAATTAGCCATATATTCGTATACCATAATCAATTCATTGTACACATAAGTCTTCGTACAACAGCTTATACCAAATCATGCAAATCGTCGCCATTACGACAAAATATATCAGACTAATCCAGGTCCTTTCGAACCGTTTTCTTTATATAGAGGCAACAAAGCAAAGGTATAAAAATCAAATGATGAGGTTGGAGTATATTCATCAGCTGATTGGGAGGAGATGAAGAATGAGGGAACATAGTCCATCGTGGATCGAAATGATGGAGTATAAAATGACATGCATATAATCGATCTTAACCATCAATAAGAAATAATGAACTCTTTGTTTGGTTTTGTTCATTGTTTGCAGAGAAGTGTAGGATGAAAGAGATCACAGCCCAAATTAGACTAAGAGGTGTGACTTAGTAATGATTTTGTTACTCTTGAACCCACATGTTTTTTATGATAACAAAATGAAATTAAGTGTGATAATTAACAGTTCTTGTTACTGAGCAGCAAAGAATCAGAAAACTCTTTTTACTCCCATCTAACTAATCGTAACGGGAGTATCAATTGATATCAGTGCGTAACTAATTTTTAAACATATTATTATTAACTCATTTTAGTTATTTGGAATAAATGGTTCACAAATGCTATTATTAATGTAGCTGTATTCTGCTTATAAACCTCTATCATCTACTTTTATTATGTAGCTATTTTTCAAAGAAAAACATCTTACAAAATTTCTCTTGCTTGTAAGTTTAGAAACTTGATGAAGATAATTTATTTCCTTAGCATAAACCTTTATGCATGATTGACATTGCTGGCAGGACTATGGGTTTGACTTTGACGATCATGAGCACTCAATAAAGGCATACCACTGCATTTGTGGAAGTCCACTTTGCCGAGAGGCAAATCCAAAAGGTTAATGTATATTCACCTACCAAGGAACTTGTATGTACTTTACCCTACAGTTCATTTATAAGTTCTGTTTATTCAAAAGGAAAATGAAATTGTACAAGCTAATTGATGTCTTTCCCTATGTTTGAATTAGTATAGCATGTAAATAAATATCATGTCTGGAGAATCAAAACCATGCCTTGATAACAAGCCCTCATCTTTCCAATCACCGAAAAACATTTTACCATTCCCTAGTGAAATAGAGTTGTGTGAACAGTGAAGACATATTTTATATATACTATCTCAGGATACATATATAAGCATCCCGCTTTCGATTTACATTAATTATAATCATCTTGGAAAGTTAACTGTCAGATATAATAATTTTGAGTATTTAGGAGGAATGACAGGAATATATAATACTTTGTTATTGCTTACCATCCTTAAAGTAACATAACCATTTACAGTCAAAAGAGGAAGCAAATTCTGCATATATATATATATATATATATATATATATATATCCAATTGTCCTAAATAGAATACTATATCTTTTGAATTTTACTTAAACTTTTTTTTAGAATGGAATATATATCCTTTGATCTTCTTAAATATTTGAAATATTTTAATTTATAAAAACGATATTGTATCCGATATCATTATATTGAACAGTAGATATAATGTGTATACCCTTAAGAATATAATATCCATTCAGTTGTTTGTGGTTTATTATGAACTTAACAAAATGAAATACATATAATTGATCCTAACCATCAATAAGAAATAATAAACCCTTTGTTTGGTTTTGTTCATTGTTTACAGAGAAGTGTAGGAAGAAAGAGATTATTGCCCAAATTAGACCGAGAGGTGTGACTCAGTAGTGATTTTGTTACTCTTGAACCCACATGTTTTTTATGATAACAAAATGAAATTAAGTGTGATAACTAACAGTTCTTGTAAATTTGCAGTAAAGAATCAGAAAACTCTATTCACTCTCAACTAACTAATTGTAACGGGAGTAACAATTGATATCAACGCGTAACTAATTTTTAAACATATTAAGTATTATTTATTCATTTTAGTTATTTGGAATAAATGGCTCATAAATGCTATTACTAATGTAGCTGTTTTCTGCTCATAATACCTCTATCATCTACTTTTATTATGTAGCTATTTTTCAAAGAAAAACAACTTACAAAATTTCTCTTGGTTGTAAGTTTAGAACCTTGATGAAGATAATTTATTTCCTTAGCATAAAGCTATATGCATGATTGACATTGCTGGCAGGACTATGGGATTGACTTTGATGATCATGAGCACCCAATAAAGGCATTCAGCTGCATCTGTGGAAGTCCATTTTGCCGAGAGGCAAATCGAAAAGGTTATTGTATATTCACCTACCAAGGAACTTGTATGGAAAATGATCATAAAATTAGGGTTAATTTTCGCTCGATCATAATTTCCCCCACATTAAACCATTGCTAGTCTCTAGCAAACTAGGGTAAAAAACTATGAAAAACTAAAACTAAAACTTACTCACAAAATAGACCCTATAAACCTAAACGAATTCAAATCAAAATTCCACTTAAAACCTTTCGAAAAATTTGAATGCATACACATATCAAAGATTAATGTAATTATGAAATCAAAATAACAAAGAATCATAAGAGCACTCAATTCAAAAGATCAAGAAATAGCAAGCATCTTTATTCTTAAGTAACCATAATTAAAGTATTTCTAATCACTTACCATTCATCACATTCTATAATTACTTCTCTCCATAAGCTTATGTCTTCATCTTTATCTCCATTACTCAAAGGAATGCATATCATGGATACAAATCAAGGGTTTTCGTGGGTTATAATAGATTTTCAAAGGGTAATTATTTTTTAGAAAAATGAGGTTACTAACCTCGAAGTGTTCATGATTTGGGGTTACTAACTCCCTTTTTTAAGGCTACTAGCACTCTAGAAGGACTCCTTCTTTTTATTTTTTTTCAGAGGGACAATATTTCTGCAATTCCATGCCTCTTATCCTCTTTCCAAGGGTTACTAACTCCTTTTGTTTAAGAAAAGAGTGACAACAATGGATTGACTTTTAAAAAAAAAAAGCAGAAATACCTCTTCTCCTCTTGCATGAAAACACTTCTTTTTATGAAAACAATTTTTTTTTAACTACCCTTTTATATAAGTAGTCCCCCACACTTGTTCTTGACATATCCATAACATACTTTCATAATTGTAATTTCAATAAAAATTAAACACAAGTTCTAGAAATAGGTAATTATAGAAGTAATAAATAATAAGTTTTTATCACAAAACTCTAATTATACCTAATTCTAAGAAATAAGATATCATGCTAAAAATCTATCAATGAATAAAACATTCTTAAAAATTCTAAGCATTATCATTCATAATCAAATCAATCACTCAATATATGCAAAAATTTCAAAATTTTTGAAACAATTATGGCATTATTTAATATTATGATCAATGAATGCATGTAGATTCTCTATTAGACTCTGTCCCCCACGCTTAAAAGACACATTGTCCTCAATGTGAATACACATGTGTGTGTTGTGTCCCTCATAAGTGTGATGACTAAGTAGATGCGCTAATGAAAGACTTGACTCACAAAGAAAGTATGCATCCAATCAAGTAATTCAAGCAATTCAAAGCATCTATCATGGCATTAATAGCATATGAGTCATTATAAAGATAAAAAAACATAGAAAAGAAATACAAATAACTAATTCAAATCAAGGAATAGGCAATCAATCAAGCAATAATCATTCAAAGCAAAACAATGCAAAGAAAAAATAAATGGAGATGAGTTTAAGAAAGCTTCTCTATTTATGTGGCACGGGCTAGAGGTGGCATGGTGTGGATGGCCGGTGGTAGGCTCGATCATAATTCTATCCTTTGCTCCTCTCTTTTGGGCTTTCATTCTGTTTCCTTTGCAAATGTTCAAAATATAATCTCCAATTGTTTGACTTGTTTCCTTAATTTGAAATCCTAAAAAGAAAAAGAAAACAAAACTAAAAAGAAAATTAACATGTTAGTAAATTCTTGGGTTGCCTCCCAAGCAGCGCCTTTCTTTAATGTGGCTAGACCTTCCTTCATCTCCCTTTGTTAGGGTGGATCATACCACTTCAAAGCGTAAAGCAAATATGATGAGATTGGAAGAATATGAGCATAAAAATATGAAAGTGAAGAGAAGAGATAAAGAAAGAAATCACCAATTTGATTGAGGGTGACTCCATGAATGGCTATGAATGACAATGCCATTTTTGTTGCCGTCAGTGGTTGATGCAATGGGTGCTTTCGGCATCCTTGATTGGCATTACTTCCTTCGTGCATTTGGAAAGTGTCCTCATCTTGGCAGATTATCTTGTTCTCCAGAAAGAATTGATCCATAGATATCCATTCCGCGTGTTTGATATCTTCAAAGCATTCAGACTCAAGAAGTTTGTTGATTCCCTAGAAATCTTGATCCCCATGTTCCAAAAGCTGGTTGTCAACAGAATTCAGCACGATTGTGTCTTTTGGCTCGAGATGTCCGAGTTGCTCATTATCTGGTGGCTCTTCTTTGGGCTTGACAAGACTTGGAGGAGAAGGTGGAGGGATGTCCATCTTGATATCTTCTTTCGATGTCATTGATTCTTCTTGCACAATCTTTAAAATGCATGTCTTCCTTTCTGCTACCTCTTCAAGCGTCAGGACTTCTGCTTCCTCGATTTTTTCTTCATCTAGGCTCCTTGTGAGTACCAATTCAAGTTCATCTTCATGGTGAAGTGATTGAACTTGTTCAGAACAAATTTCAATGGCATCAATGGCACAGATAGAATGAATCTCAGCAGGAGATTTCATGGCTTCATAAATATTGAATTCAATGAGTTTCCCATCAAATTCCATGCCGAGTTTTCCATCGTGGACTTCATATTTTGTTCTTGCTGTGGGAAGAAAAGGTCTTCCTAGTAGCGACGGCAAATGAGGCAGATGATGGCCATCTTCACTCATCTTTAAGACATAGAAATCTGCAGGAAAAACAAAATCTTCAATCTGCACTAAAACATCCTCAACTAAACCCTCAGGTTTAATGTTAGTTCTATTAGCAAATTGTATAGTCAGATCAGTTTTAGTCACAGGTTCAATTTTCAATTGTGAGTAAACTGAATAAGGCATAATGTTAATTGGAGATCCAAATTCACACATGGCATTTTCTATCTTATTCTTTCCTATTTTACAAGGAATAGAAAAAGATCCTATATCATGGCATTTATGATGCAATTTTCTCTGATATGTAGCAGGTACATTTTCATTCATGCAAGCATATTTTTCAGAAAACTTACTTTTAGCAGTGCATAACTCTTTGAGAAAATTAGCGTACCTGGGTTTCCTGACAACTTTATCAAATAATGGAATATTTACCTCTATATTCCGTAGTGAATTGAGTTGACTTGCAAACCTTTGAGGGAATGGTGGTGGATCATACTTGTCTCGCATCTCTTCCATCCATTCTTCTTTTGATTGAGTTTGAGAAGCGTTTGCTGATGAAGTAGGCTGATCCTTCTTGCTTTTGGTTGAAATCTCTTCTTCACTTGGCAATTGAATGTTGGGCACTGCCTCTGGTGGTGGTGCAGCAGAAAACGCAGGTGCAGGTGGTGGTAATTTAGAAGATGAAGATGGAACATTAGTCAATTCCATCTTTTGTTCATACCACTGTGATTGCCTCCGATTGAATTGACTTCATAAACTTGTTGGGTCGAATTTAAGGGTGATTGCTGAACTTGAGGTTGATTCACCATTTGATTCGAGATTATTTGCTGGACTAGATTGGTCAAAGAAGAGATGGCCGAGTTAACCTTGTCAAAACGATCATTAATTCCTTGAAGAAATTCAGGTTCAGGCTCAATCGTCGAACTCCTTGGTGTGCTGAATTAATAGATATGTCCGCCATTTTATTTAATAGCTTCCTCGCTTCTTCAGGAGTTTTGAATCTCAAACCGCCTCCACTAGTGGCATCAATATTGGTTTTATCTGATTGAGATAACCCATCATAGAAGTTTTGGATTAAAAATCCTTCACTTAAGCCATGATATGGGCAACTCTCACATAGTTTGTTGTACCTTTCCCAATATTGGTACCACTTTTCGTCTGGTGATTGGCAGCTAACAGAGATCTTCTTTCTGACTTCAGAAATTCTTGAGTTTGGAAAATATCTTTCCAAGAATGCTTCTTGTAGTCCATTCCATGAGGTGATGGATTTCGGTGGTAGACCCCATAACCATTCTCTTGCTTTTCCTTCCAAGGTGGACGGAAAAGTTCGCAGCTTCACTTGTTCATCAAGCATTCCAGTGATCAAGGCACACTTGGTGTAGAAGGCTCACAGATGCTCATGTGGATTTTCATACTCTTTACCATGGAAAACAGGTAGTAAACGGATCACTCCTGGCTTCAATTGGTAGGACATATCCATGTTAGGATAATCAATGCAGAGGGGTTTCATCTCGCGTGCGAAATTCAATTCCCCTAGGGAACGTGTTTGCTCCATCGGATTTCCTACAAAACAAAGATGATCAAGTGCAAATCAAATAGAAAAAGAAAAGAAAAAGAAAAAGTAAAACACAATCTCCCCGGCAACGGCGCCAAAATTTATGATCGGTCGTCAGCAAATCATAAAAATAAAAATCCAAACAATTACTAACTAAAGATAGCTAGGGCAAGTAGGGGTCGATCCCACAGAGAGATAGGCTATTGTTCTTTTTCTTAAAACAAACAAATAAAATAAAGAAGATTTTGAGAGTAGAATTAAATCAAATCAAACTAGTAATTAAATTATCTTAGAAAGCAATCAAGAAAATTAAAGAAAACAATTAATTAAAAGCAGAAGATAAATTGAGAAAACAATTAAGAAAACCCTCCAACATAGAATTAATATCCCTCTTGACAACAATAACATGGATCATTAATATCTAAAAATTATGAAAACAATGGATAGCTTGCTTGGAATTTAATCCTAAATTACCTTAATTAGATAAAGCTCTTGATCCAGTGTGAATTATCCCATTTATTCTTTAAACAATTACCTCTTGATCCAGTGTGATAATTACTCAAGAATAAAGCATTAAGATCTAGTAATTTACAAGAACAATGGGCAATTAAAAATTGGTCAAAGATTCTTAAATCCCTAGGAAGGAAGATCCTTCGCTTCCAATTACTACCAAACAATTAAATCCAAAGATCCTTCAAGATTTAATTTAGCTAATGCTACTTAATTTATCAAGAAAGTGCATGCTTCAATCTATCAAAACAAGCAACATAGAATTCATGCAGAGATATTAAGAAATACCCTATTAATTTTCATATAAAAGCACAAAATCTCACCATCATATAAGTCAAGAGATCAATTAAATTCTACATTGGAGAAAAGAAAAGGATTACTCACTCATGAATTGAGTGAGCATCCAAAGAATAAGAAGAGAACTTATCTATGGATGGGAAGAAGAGGGGGGCGGCGGCTCCTAGGGCTTTCTCCTCCAAATCTTCAACAATTCTTCAAAATACAATCTCTAGATCTACATACATCAAAAACCTAGACCTAAGGCGGCTATTTATAGTGGAAATAACCCTAAAAACTCCAATTCTAAGTAGGATAGGACTCTAGGACGTTTTTAGGGCTGACTTGGTCTCCGCGTTAGTTTAAAAGTCTTCCTAGAGTTGAAATCCTAGTCAAAATAGGATCCTGGAATTTTCTGGAATCATGCAGGGACTTCAACGTCGTTTTTGGGCTTGAAGATGGCAGAACTCGGTCTTGGACTTCAAAGGAAAGTTGTAGATCTCGAAGTTAGCTTTGCAACACATACTCACGGGCCTAAAACGGACATCTGAGCAGAAAGTTATGATTTTTCTACCGAGACTGCGCTAAATCCTAATCCTGTTAGGACTAGATACGGGAATAAGCGGGAATTGGATATTTCCTTGGATATAGGATGCACAAATTGGAATTTTAATTACAATTATGGGCTTATATGGGCTGAGTATAATCCCATATAAAATATCCAAAATTCCAAAGCTTCCGGACTTCTTCATGGCTTGTCTTCAATACTTCGCAATTAAAACTTCAATCTTCAATTCTTGCCTCTGGAGATAATTGTTCAATAGTCTTCAAATCTTCAATTTATCTTCAATAAATCTTCAAACACGAACTTCAAATCTCCAAATCCATACTCGAAATTGCTAAGTCCATATTTGAGTAAAAAGTCATCAAAATAGCTCCAAAAAGAGTGAAAAACTACAAGTTTCCACTTTTCCACTTTTCTTGTCTTCAAGACCTAAAAACACAAATACTTACAAAAAAAGGTTAAATTCCACATAAAAATAGTAAAAAGCATAGGAAAATAATCATAAATTAGGGTTAATTTTGCCTCGATCATAAGTTCTGTTTATTCAGAAGGAAAATAAACTTGTACAAGCTAATTAATGTCTTTCCCTATGTTTGAATTAGTATAGTACGTAAAGAAATATTATGTCTGGAGAATCAAAGCCATGCCTTGATAACAAGCCCTCATCTTTCCAATCACCGAAAAACATTTTACCATTCCCTAGTGAAATAGAGTTGTGTGAACTGTGAAGACATATTTTATATATATTATCTCAGGATACATATATAAGCATCCCACTTTCGGGTTACATTAATTAGAATCATCTTGGGAAGTTAACTGTTAAATATAATAATTTTGAGTACTTAGGAGGAATGACAGGAATATATAATACTTTGTTATTGCTTACCATCCTTAAAAGTAACATAACCATCTACAATCAAAAGATGAAGCAAATTCTGCATATATATATATATATATATATATATATATATATCTCCAATTGTCCTAAATAGAATACTATATCCTTTGAATTTTATTTAAATTTTTAAAAAATGGAATATATATCCTTTCTTCCTCTCCCAAACCTCTCTTGCTACTTTCCCTCTTTTGATCTTTCTTTCCATACGCTTTTCCTTCATTTTCTTGTTTTATATATTATGTGACTGGTACTCTGTTTTGAGTCTAGAAAACGGGAGCAAATAGAGGAGCTCACTGCCAAGAAACTCGTTAAAGCTCGTTACCAGAAAGCTCGCCGCCAAGAAGCTAGCCTAGACACGCCATTATGAACAAGTGCCATTGACTTGAGAATGGGTGGATTGGCCCAAGAAGAATCGAGAGTATCCAATTAAAAGACTCAAAACTCATAATCAAGTGGGCAAAGACCAGTAACATATCCAAACTTGGTAGAGGACAGACTAGCTGGCGACTCCACTATCCATTTCCCGGGTTGATTAGTTGCCACATCATCACCAAGGTGCCACATCATCCCATCCAACAAAAGACCCTCTACAAAGATCAGTGCCCAAATTAGACAGAAAGGTGTGACTCTCAGTGATGATTTTGTTATTGTTGAACCCATATTTTTTTATGATAAAAAAATGAAACTATGTGTGATAAATAACAATTATGTTAGTATGCAGTAAAGAATCAGAAAACTTTATTCACTCACATCTAGCTAATTGTAACATGAGTAACAATTGAAATCAGAGCCTAACTAATTTTTAAATATATTATTATTTAATCATTTTTGTTATTTGGAATGAATGACTCACAAATTCTATCAATATAGCTGTTTTCTACTACCTCTATCATCTACTTTTATTATGTAGCTATTTTTAAAGAAAAACATCTTACAAAAAATGTTTAGGTTATAAGTTTAGAATCTTAATGAATATAATTAATTTCCTTAGCATAAAACTTTACGCATGATTGGCATTGCTGGCAGGATTATGAGATTGACTTTGATGATCATGAGCACCCAATAAAGGCATTCCGCTGCATCTGTGGAAGTTCATTTTGTCGAGATGCAAATTGAAAAGGTTAATATATATTTGTAGACACCCTTTTTTGGACTTGAAATTAGTTTTTTTTTATTTTATACTTTTTTTTAATCTATGTGATAGCTTTCCTCTTCTAATTAATTAAGTTAAATATGGGATCGGCCTTGAACTACTCAATCTTTGTATAATTGAGTGGCCTTTATTTAGTCCAATTAATCTTTGTATAATTGATTGGCCTTTATTTAGTCCAATTAGTTTGGTGGTAGTTTAATTAGACGTTTAAAGTCTTGAATTTAGGGCCTTAAAAGAAATGGACTTAGAAAAAGGGCTTTTGGAAAGTAAAGCTTGTTAATCAACATTAAAGAGAAAAAAAAAAAGACTTTCATTCATTTTAGTTTTACACAAATAGGCAATCGAAAATACAAAAAAGAATTCCATTTTCTTTTACAATAAACAGTACTACTACAAAGTGTAATAGGCATGGCGATTTTGTTTGAATCCTATACTCTTTGCTTTCTTTTTCCCCAATTTTCGGATTGGCCCACTTCAAGGTTGTCACATGAACTGCAGAATGACAAACACAAGGGTAATGGGATTAAATTGCAAAGGCATATTCATCAAATTCTCAAGGGTGGCAGTGTGCCTCATTCCATTTCATTTCATGGTATTAAAGTGGTAATATATAATGAGAATCGCACCATTCCATACATCCATCACACACATATATACATGACCTATTTTTGTCACACCCCATCAGTGACACACATACACAAAAAGATTATCCTAAGGTCATGCATTCCATCGGCATTATGCTCATGCATGGTAAAAAATTACAGCTTATACATTTGCCAGCCTGCCAAGCTCAAACCCAAACAAAAACAAAGCAAGCAAACAAAGGTAACAGACGGAACTACCTTGAGTCAGCCAGCTTCACACGGTTTGTACTTGCAAAAGAGAGAGAAAACAAAAAAAAACAAATCAGACAAAAAGCAAACAGGACAAAGCAACACCAATTCATTTGGTACAAGCACTCTGTTACACTGCCGCACCAATCACCCTCTACCAAGCTCAAACAAAAACTGCAAAAAAAAAAAAAAAAAAAAAAACAGCAAAGGGCATAGAACTCAATGTAAATGGGAATTACCAGGAGAGACAAAACTTACTTCCAAAAGCCCTGCAGGGAGAAAGAGGGAATTCAGTGTTTGAAATCTCCTGAACCTTTAGTTGAAAAAGGGAGGGAGCCAACGGTGAGGATGGATTCCGGAGGTTTAAATATATATATATATATATATATATGCATTGAATAGTGATGAAAAAGGGGGGATATTTTCTAAGTTGAAATTCCTAGAGTTATGATTGAAGGAAAAAAAACAACAAAAAAACGAGACTGAGAGGAAATAATTACCTTTCTTAGTTTCATCACTGTATTAGCCTCCTCTGTTTACTGAGATCCTTTTCATTTTTCTAGGATTTGTGGATTTAGGAATAAAGGGTTTCGGTTCTTGTTTTACAAAATCGCTTTCAAGCAATATGATATCACTTGGGACCTTTTGACCAGAAAAATCTCGCATTCAGTAAGGTAGTTTTCTAAACATTTCAATTTCATCCAAGAATATTGTTTGATTGGCCTCTATGTTTTTTTCAATTCGATTTTAGTCCTTGCAGATTGTGTTTTGGCCCATTTAGGATTTCCATGCGTTTAGATTTTTTTTATGATTAGGTTTTGCTTTGTTTGCGTAAAGAGTTAAGGGTTAAAAATGTTATCTTGCAAATCAATAAGCTTAGGTTAGAAATAGAATAATGATTAAGGTAGGCTTCCTTTAAATTACTTGTTAGAGTAATATCAAAGTTGAAAGATTTAAATTAAAAGTTGGTAAATTTTCGGGTAGCTTATGGTCAATTAGTTAATTAGGAACACTTAAATTTTGGTGGCTTGTTTTTTAGTAGTTGGGGAGGTGGTAGTTGAATCATGTAAACTAATTTTAAATTGCATAATTTGTTTTAAATTTAATAGATCTAGGTTAATTTTGGGGTAATTTGACTAATTTAGATTCAAAGGAAGTTTGATTTCATAATCAAATTAAGCTTAGCTTTAATTGTACAGTAATTGATAAACTTAGACTAATTTTGGATAATCTTGACCAATTTAGGTTCATGGATAACCTAATCTCATAATTGGATTTAAATTTAGTCTTGTTACATGACCATTGGAAAACCCTGGTTGGAAAATGAATAGTTTAAGTTAAAATTGAAGTTTCAGGCCTTTCAACTTATGAAGTAGATGTAGTTTCTTAATTGTTGAATTAGTGAAAAAAAAGATAATAAAAATTCTAAAAATAGGCTAAGGTTAATTAATTCAGTCTAGATACTTCGAGTCTATTTGGAATCAATGTTAGATATATGGGGAATAATTAGTAATTTGTTCATTTGCATCCAGGTCTATTTCCATATAAATTGTTGCAAATTATTATTGTCATGTGAGTTGATTAAAAGGATACGATGATGGAATGTTTGATTGGTATTTGGACACTTATTGACGGTCTCAACTCATGTTTCTAGACTTGGAACGTCTGGGCGGGGGTCTTACTAGTATGAGTGGAAGGCACCCGGACAGTGGTCATCGTATAATTACTCGATAAAATTTGCATTAACTGGAATTCATGCATCATGTGCATTTATACATATAGAAATTAGAATTAGTGATTACTATTAACAAGTGGTTCAGTTCGCGCTGGCGCGTCGAACATTAACAAATTTGGATTGTTTAAGAATTACTTCTATTGAATGCAATCGCTCGATGTTTAAAAAATGTTTCAAAGTTACAACATGATCTAAAATTTATTATATTTCTAAATAGCAACTATTAATCTATAAATGAAAAACTGGATTTGCTTGAAACATATTATATCTTCTAAATTGTAAAGCTTGCTTATATAATGTCTACTGTTTAAAAACATACAATACCTAAATGATTAACCTGTTTTTTATCTAGTATCACAAAAATTAAAGTTTATGCCAATTGGAGAAAATAATTGCATGTCTTAAGCCATTCTAAATGAATTTGAACTAAGTAACTATTAATTCCACTTCTTTATATAGTTAATGCAAAGTTCTATTTAATTAAAAAAAATTAGTTAGTATAGATGAAGGATTAATTTTCTCTATATCACCAATCATGGATTATTTAGCTTTTCAATACATTAAAGAGGAATTCTCCCAACAACAAATACGTCTACACTAATGATTTCCCAAAACGGTTCCAAAGGACTTGCAATTACCAAAATGACCAAATAGGTAAAGGAAAGATAAAAATCTAGTTTGGACTTTTCTATAATTTACCAAGAATGAATAGACAAAAAAGGACAAAATGTTGGCTCCTCATCAATCCTGATTTGGAGCCTTTAGTAATTTCATTGGGTGTTTCAAATAATATTTAGTATATATATATATATAATTCAAAATTAAAACAAAATGCTTTGTTTTCAAAAACTCAAAAAAAGATTTGTGTTTGTCAGTGTTCTATTCAAGGTTTTTTTTTAAAATTAAAGCCAAGAGTCAATTCTTTCTTTTTGCAAGGAAATGAAATAGGTTTTTTTAAAAACATCAAGGTCTAAGTTTTATTTAAAAAAGTAAATTTGTCATAAGAAATAAAAAAATAAATGAAAAGAAAATGAAAAGTTGTTTCTAAAAGAAAACTAAAAAAGAAATTTTACAAAATGGCAACTCAAAACTCTAAACTTAAATAAAAGAACTTAAATCAAAAAATTTCAAAATTAAGAAGAGTTTTCAAACCTAAATACAATAATAAAAAGAATAAAATCCAAAAATATCAAAATGATTTTTTTTTGAAAAGAATTCCAAAATCTAAAATGAACCAAGTTTTGTTCTCAAAGGAAAGGTTCCCACCTTATTTTCAGTTTTTTAAGAGAGGGAGGTTCCCATTTTCAGTTTATCTCAAAAAAGGAGTCATTTTATCTCGGTTTTCTTAAAAAAATCCTTTCATGAGGAGTTCAGAAGAGAACAAACAGTAAGATGGGGATAAGAGATTGATCAAAGGGTCTGGTCATTGCTTTTGAATCCCCAACACCTTTTTAAAATATACAAAACTCATTTGTGCTTGTGTAACTTTGTTTTCAAAATCAAACAAAGGATTTACCTTCTTTAAATTATTAAAAATTTAGGAATAATTACAACCAATGATAGAAACTCACAAGTTAATTCTAGACTAGTCAGTGCCGTCAATTTGACGGGCGTTGTGCGGGTGCTAATCCTTCTTCTCATGTACTAGGCTCCCGAACCCTTAGACTCTGGTTAAGTAGACCGTTTATTAGGTAAGTATTACTTTTGGCAGGCTCATGTTGATATCATATATATATATATATATATATCATATATATATATGGTAACAATGCACACTACAAATATGGAAACTCTTTAAATGTTAAGGCCTCCAAATCTCGACACGTGTTAATTCTAACAAGTCGGGCGGCCTGCGCTTGCGCTGCAGTCATCTTCTTATTAGGGCTATATTTTTTTTAGTTGTTTAAGTAGATTAGTAAGAAGATATTGCATTGGCTATAAGTTAATCAGTTAGGAGAAACTCATACATCGAAACAAATAATTCGTATATATAAAGCAAAACACATGACATCTCTTTCATTCTGAAAGTGCATCATCTAAATTCAACTCCATCTCTAGGTAATTCATCAAAATAAAGCTAATATTCTACTCCTCCATCTCTAGATAATTTATCAAAATAAAGCTAATATTAATTGTTGCTTGAAATGTATGTTGATCATCTAAAAAAGCATAGTACGCTGCGGTCATTTTTTAATCTTGATTGCACTTATTGAATTAATGAACTCGGGTAGGTGAAAGAATTTGGCTTCTGCATAAGGAATGCCTAATTTTTTGTAGTCAAAGAGTATGTATAGTTGTCGTAGGAAAATTGAATTAGTTAAGAGCATTTGCAAGAATATATGTAATTTACACAATGCATCACAAAATCATTGTACTTAGCATTGACTAACTATAATATAAATCCAAATAAATCTAGATTTACTTCAAAATGTTGCGGTGAGAAGTGAAAGCTCTCCAACTTTAGGTTATGTCATCCTAAGGCGCTGCTAAATTAAATGGAAGGATCTTATCAACGTCCATTTGGAAATTTTAGGAAACAGAACGGAGTCCATTTGAAACAATCAGAGAAATGTTAGGGAAAAATAAACTCACCCAAATAGAAATGAAGACGAAAGGAAAACAGAACTGGAATGTCAATAGTTTACCCCATGAATCAACCATTATTGAAGATACATTTATAGCACCAGTCCTTTGGAATTCCAACAGAGGAGTTGAATCGGTAAATCCTAATATCCACACACAATTAATATGTAATTAAAACATACTTAATCATAAATATAAAAGTAGTAAATTACAAAAAACGGCAGCAGGAAAAGTAAGGGATGAAATTCATCGATGGCCTTTTTAGTCACCCAAAAAGTGTGAAAAGACCAAAAAAAGCCAAAAGGAGCCACCACATTAATCCTCAATTTGACCTTTAAGTAATTTCCATAGCCACTAAAAATAATATATAGTATATATGTTCATTATATTGATATATTGATTAGAAAAAAGCCTTTGGTATATTTTAAGAAAGAACATTAGTTTCTCTTACAAATTTTTAAGATTTTAATTAAAAAAATAAAGAAATTAATAATTCTAATTAAATTTGATTAGTAATTTTATAAAACTTTTAAATTTTTATTATCAATTCAATAAATAAACTCATAAATCACGTTAGTTATATAGATAATTTTAATAATACTAAATGTCAAATTAAAGTTATTAGTATTAGTTATTACAATGCAATACAATGTTTTACCTTAATTAAATCTTTAATTGAGAGGGTAAGTTAATTTCAGATTCAGTTTGATTATCTTATATCCATAATTGAAAATTGAAAAATTAGAGACATAACTTTCATTGCATTGTTTTTCCTTTTTCTTGGGTCTTCTACTCAAGCTCAGCATTTGGGGTAGTAGTTAAATACTCACCCTTCAATCACAGATTTGGAGCAGGTAAGTAGCCTTCGTTGTCTTGCTTTGTACTGCTCTCTGATGGACGCCGCCGGAATTTTGTGCAAAACAAACTTATGTCTTCAACAACATATTCTTCATTCCCGAAAACTATAATATCGTCAAATTTTTACAACTCCCATATAAATTCATATTTTAACGATTCACATGCATGCATTATAACACCTACAAAACAAATGTCAAAAATTACAACCCATAATAACGAGCACCCAGCTTACTATTCCATCATAGATCAGGCTGGTATATGATATTGAAGCTACCACGAAGGACGAAAACAGTATGACATCCAGAATGAACTTCAGCTGCTTCACAATGGACCCCTCTCTTGGTTCTACGGGTCTAATGGGAATTAGACTTACAAATAGACTGTTTAATATTATTGTCAACGGTAGCAACTCTGAGATAATAATCTTCTGATAATCTGGAAGCTTTAAGAGCCCAGAAATTGGGTCAGCATGGTTCTTGATGAATTTCATGGTAGACCAAGAAATTCGGTCACCTACGAGAGGATGCTACAATCATACAAGAAATTTGATGCCTGCAATTGAGAATCCTACATTCCTTTCTATTAGAATTTTGTGGTAGACCATGAAATTCGATTGGATAGTATATTTTACCTACCAAGTTGAAAATGTACACAAAAAGGCTATTTTAAAATTTGATCAATATAAGTCAATATAAAATTAAATTTTTGTGTAATACAATCAAAAATTTGTCCACATAATTAAAATTATAAACGAACAAATTAAAATCAAGTGCAACTGCTTCAAAACCTTATCAGTTAAAATTAATAGAAGTAGCAAAGAATATTAATTTGATACAAGATATTTATCTACAATTTGATTATTTACTTCTTAATATGGTATTAGAGTCATTTATCTAATGTGATTTCGACATAAATACAACTTAATAAAGACAACAACTGATTTAAGAATTGAACCATAAAAATAAATACGAAATCAAAAAAAGCATTGCAACCATATAACCAGAATATGTAGAGAGTCCTTGGAAGAAAACCCTCATAATCTAATAATTGACAAATCTCTTTATTTTTTAGCTTCAGTCTTTTTCTCCTCAGCACTAATCTCTTTTTCTTTTTCTTTTTCTTGGGTCTTCTATTCAAGTTCAGCATTTGGGGTAGTAGTTAATTACTCACCCTTCAATCACAGATTTGGAGCAGGTATATAGCATTCATTGTCTTGCTTTGGACTGCATTCTGATGGACGCCGCCTGAATTTTGTGCAAAACAAACCTTTGTCTTCAACAACATATTCTTGATTCCCGAAAACTATAATATCGTCAATTTTTTACAACTCTTATATAAATTCTTATGTTAACGAGGCATGCATTATAACACCTACACAACAAATGTCAAAGATTACATCCCATGATACCGAGCACCCAGCTTACTATTCCATCATAGATTAGGCTGGTATATGATATTGAAGCTACCACGAAAGATGAAAACAGTATGACATCCAGAATGAACTTCAGCTGCTTCACTAGTAAAAGGAACAGGGATTAATAGGTGGTGAATGATGAATTGACTATTGAAACATGAATTCAGTTTTCTTCAACTTTTTCTAAACCTTTTTCTACACTCTTGCCTTGGATACTTGGACTACCCGTGTAAGTTCAATTGAGAGTTCTTTAACTTTTTTAGCTATCAAGTTAATATTGACCTACAGGTAATTACTTTATTTCTCTATTGCTATCAGTAAAGGCGTCAGCAATGCCTCCTTTTATGAGGTGGTTTGGGAGAAGAAGCTTGGTTTCTGGAGATTGGGTCTTTAAGCATAAGCTCAGGACTCTACAGAAGTGTCCATGCCTGGGGCTTTACCTCATAGCTGATGTAACTAAAGGATTCTCTAGAGGATACCATTATAAAACCAGATGAAAGCTCAATACTGTAAGTTGGAACTCCTTGCAAGAAAATACTACTTGCTTTCCCTTTTAAGATTTTAGGACAAAAATAAATTCCTGATGATATTATTATCTGGCTTTGAAAATATCAGTCACATGGTAGGTGAGTCAAAATGTCATTATTTGGAAGGCAAACTGAGCTATTTCATCATTTGATTGCGGGATGATTTGATGTTGGGCCTAATTATGTTGTTCGATCAATAAATGAATAATTAACTTTACAGTTGTTTTTTGAAATTATAAAATTCCCAGTATGTTGTTCTTCACATTTACAAATTTTCAGTATGTTTTAGAAATTAGTAAAAAAGTTGGTAGTTGGTATTAGGATTTAATTACCATATATACGCTGGATATTTGCAATTGTTGGTTACTAGATTGGGCTATCAATTCTCCCCAGAAAAGAAATGATTGGTTCTTCTATTGGTTTGGCAAATAAGTGCATTATAATCAGAGCAATAGTACACTGAGTTAGTGGTCATTTTAGCACTCCCTTTTGTGAAAAACCTTACAAAAAATAAAGACATTTCCTTCTATTTTGTTCTCAGTCAGCTTCAACTGATGTGAAATGGACCAAAGCTTGAATTAGTTCGCCGTCCCATTTCACTTTTCTCTTTTCCAGCTACTATTAGTTGGTTTTACAGAATTTTGAATAATGTTAACAAGTAAAGTTCGATCAAATAGCATAGCATTTTATATTTAAATCAGAACTAGAATAATATTGGATCTTGATGGACGATGGTGAAGCATTGATGACTTATACATTTATGCAGATACAAAGGGAGTGGAAAGAGGAACGGTTATCCTCTTTTCGGTACCCACTTACCCTCCAACCCTAAAATTACTCGCCACGGATCCAGAGATAAGGGAGATAAAAAACAGAGGCTACAACGTAAGACAAAAAAAATCTATTAAAAACAACCAAGTTTACGGTTGGTTTTTATTAAAGAAACACCATGTATGAAACAATATATACACCAAGATCAAAACTATTATTGTCAAATATTCATTGTGCATATGCTTCTGCAGATTGATCATTTCAGTTCAGCTGGCTGAACTAGTTATTGACTTTTGCATTTAATATGCTATATTTCTTTTATTAATGCTGCAGGAATGGTTCGATGGTTCAAACCTAAAATAAAAATTTTCCATTCACACTGGAAAAGGAGATTTATGCACTCACATGAAGGCTGTTGTTAGGTAATAAATCTTTCTTATGGTGTTAATCCTTTTCTTATAGTTACATGCTTTGCTCTTATAGATCCCAGATTTGTCACTTTATCCTGTGGCTGTGGATGTTGTATTCTCATTATGTTAATTCTGATGATGCTTACATGTTTTCCTTATATGGCTATTAAGTCTGTTAGTGACATGTTCAGGTTGTCAAAATGTGTCCAAATGGCTCATCTTTATCAAGCTCTTGACTCTTTCTTCCATGTAATTACATGATTTACTTTCTTCCTTTTTGAGTGCTAGCATGCTGTTTTGGCTTAAGGTTAAAAGAGTAAGTATTAGGTAATAGGCGCTTGGGACATTTTCCAATTGTTTGAAATTCCAGCATTGATACGCCTAGGATTCCAGCGGAGATGAACAGTGGCGTCAGCAGAATCGGTGATCCAACGGCTGGGATTTTGTTTAGAAAGATTCTGTTTTTTGTGATGGATAAGATCGGAATCGAACACGTGGATAATTCTGATTCCAAACAGGCCATATCGACGGTCAGCAAGGTAGTCCCAGAGTTGGCGTCGAATCCTGATGTGGCGGAAGCTCGCTACACTGTTAAGCAGCAGTTAGAGGCTTTACAAACTGAGAATGTGTTATTGAAGAGAGCTGTAGTTGATCTCAGGCGAGAAATCTCTGCCGAGCAATTTGGGGATTTGAATTCTGGGAAATACCGAGAAATGGGATTAGTAAATCCAAAACAGAGAGAAAAAAACAATGAGAAGAAATCAATGGAAGGGGATGTAAATAAGGAGTTGAAGAAGGCACTAAAGAGAGCTGGACGTGCTTGAATTCGTCGAAATTTATTGTAAGGTTTTGATCAGTGTTTCTTATTAAATGTTTTTTGCTTCCTGCTTGGAATAGTTATTATTCTGCAATCAATTTTGTGAGTTTTCAGTTTTGTTTAGAGTATCTGAATATTGCCTTTACTATTGAAGTAGTGGGTGGGTCTGATTAGTGACAAAAAAAAATACATAGAAGCTGGAATGAAATAGAAAAGAGAAATTGTTTGTTTCTCGGTGTGTTTTTGATTGGTTTAATTTTTATTTCATGGATAGGTTAACGGGAAGGGTTGCATCAGATAAGTGCCATAAATAGGTACTCAAAGAACCAACTGAAGAACCCAATATATCCAATTATTGGCAAGGGAAGTGGTGGAAGTCATTATCACTTTGACTCCTATGAAATGCATCAATGGTACAATTTCTTCAAACTATAATTTTTCTTCCATTAATTGTGATATTCTCTTATTTCCAATTATTTTTTTTTCTCTTATTAGGATAAAGCTTGAATTGTTTTTTTTTTTTTGCCATCTACCTTCTGATTATTTATTGAACTTTTTCTTCTATAAAGCTCATGATCTAAGCACTTTTTGTTCCATGTTGTTTTTTCACCATGCAGGCTGGGAAATTCGTAACTCACCCAAGTCACCATTTATCATGTTTAACCTTTTACAATGATACTTGATGAACTACACTATAATCACACCTTTTTTTTTGTCTATCTAGCTGATTTTTTCCCTCTTTGCAGGTCATTGTGGTGCAAGATTACTCCGGTGTAAGCACTAGGTACTCTCTTATTGGAATTGGATTAGATTTCTTTGGCCTCCAATTTTTTACCTGCCTTTTTGTTTTTTTGTTTTTGTTTTCTTATTTTTTTTAGGTGGACAATTGCAAAATGATTTATGGTCAGCAACATGAGGTGGGGTAAAAGAGAAATGTCATAATCAAAATAATTTCACGGGTGAAAGGAATTTCGTTTTCCTACATGGGTCTTTCATGATCATTTATAGTATTTGTCAAAAAAAAAAGAGTTTTAAAACACATTACAATTTGTAGTATTCAGCAATTTGATTCAGGCAAGGCAACATTGAAGTTTTCGTAGTAGTTTCTGCACTTTTTAGTGGCAATAGGAGAAATAGTACTGTGACAGGAATCCTTGGATGGATCTCCTTAAGAGATTGGAGTTGGAGTAAGTTTGCTCTGATTGGTTTCTTTGTGTTCTAATCTTTACCACTTACTGTTTATTTCTGATATCTATTGTATGTGCTTTTGCAAAGCAAAAAGAGTAGAGATTGACATATCAAGTTCAACTTTGGAAATATGGAAGCATGCTATGAATGATTGTATAGTTTACCACTTACCAGTGTTGGTTGTAGTTTTTAGTATTTAAGAAGGCATAGCTGTTTCAAAGACATTAATTGTTAATGTTTAATTCTGTTATTGGAAACCTGGCAAGTTTTTTCAATTTGTATGAAAGTATTGACTTAATGTTGTTATGTATATATATAAGAAGGTTGATTCATATGTTCTACTTCCCTTCCTTTTCCTGTTTCATATATAATTTCATTCATAACAAAGTTGTTTCAAATTACATATAAGAGATTTTATAATGAATTTTTAGAATACAATTGAGAAGTATTGTGTAAATTGTTTCTGATTAAATATACAATAATTAAATAATTGAAATTTTAGTTAAATGCATTTTTTTTGAATTTGTTAAAATGCATTTGAATAAATCAATAACAAATTCATAGAATTTTTAGCTCATTGGACATTATACAAGCCATTTAAAAGCATTGGGCTTTTTTTTTTTTCGAGAATTGGGCCTAAAGAAAAGAGTATTCATTATTTATTTTGTTTAGGAGAGATTATTCATTATCAGAGTGGAAGGAGAATTATCTAAGTTTGTTTGTATTTTTGTCACAGAGGAGAAGGCCAAGACGGAGACACCTTGGCTGGAGAATTCGCGGATGGGGAGAGAGTGGACGCGCTGGGACAGATCATAGGTACATAGGGTTTTTCAACGGAGGACGAGGCTAAGAGACGACCGTCTAAGGAGAATTTGGGGGAGGAGATGCATTTTTGTGGCCGGTTAGGGTTTGAGAGGGTCCAAGGAGTGAAAGGTTCGATTGTCTGTTAAAGAAATCATAAACAAGGAATTTGTATTTACTATGGGATTTCCTGAAGTGTTTTCTATGATTTTTGTGTTGTTTATTATCGGTTGATAGAATAATTATTCTCCATCTATATTTGTACTATTATTAATTAACAATAATGTGTACCGTTACATATCTATTACCCTTTTAAATGAAACTCCAATGTTGTTTCAATTAGTTTAACTACAAATCACATTGTAAATTGTATGGTTTTTTACCCTTATGAATAGTTTAATATTCATTGATGAAGAGGAGATCTTGGATACTAATGAACCTCCTTTGAAACCCATTCTATCTTCTACTTTATTTGTTTTTTTCTTATTTTACCAATACAATATTAAACCTATTATATTTGGCCTTTTTCCTTTAGAGCATCATGATTAGACCATCCAAGTCTGTTTTTGTGCTCTTTATGCTATATACTATATTCTTAACTGGAGACTCTTATACCTTATATTATAATACTATGCATTTTCTCTTTTCATGTCAAGTTTCTAATTCAGTAGTTGTCCAACAAATTTTCAAACCCCATATACCCTCCTCTAGTATAGTAGAGAGCCACCCTCTTTTCCACCTGTATGTAACCTTTTGGAGCAATTTTATTCCCTGCCAACTTCTCTTGGTTTGTTAAGAATTCTCACCTATGGAAATTTGTACTTTGCTTGGAATTCATTGTCTTGCAGTTCATCCTTCACCTTGGGTGAAAATATCGTACAGGTCCCTCCACTTATAAAAAAGGATCAATTTGGTCCCTATACTATAAAAATTGTCAATTTAAACCATTTACTTACAATTTGGTATCAATTGAGTCCCTTTACTTTACAAATTGTGTCAATTGAGTCCCTCTACTAACGGTGGGATTTCATGTTTAGTCTCACGTTATCTTCGGACACGTCAGATGACACGTGGAAAATAAAAAAATTTCGAAAATAAAAAATTAATTTTGAAAAAAAAAATAATTTACATTTTAGTGTCAATTTGGTCCCTCTACTACAAAAATTGTCAATTGAGTCCCTCTACTTGCAATTTAGTGTCAATTTAATCCCTCTACTTGTCAAATTAGGTCAATTGAGTTTAATCCTCGAGTAGGAAAATTTTGGCTAGAGGTGAACACGATTCGAACCGAACTGTGGAACTGAACAGAAACCAGAACCGTGAATTGGAACCAAACCGAAACCCTTGTTAGGTTCTACGTATATGGAACACGAACCGTATTTTTTTAATTATTTTTATTATTAATGTATTTACAAAATCTATAATATATATTAGTTTTCTTAATTAACTTCCTTAATTTAATATTAATAGACATGTTATTTAATATTTACTTATATATACATCATTTTTAAACATAAAATTCATCAATTAACTAAATATTATATTATTTAAAAAATCAAAATAAAAAAGGAACCAGAACCGAACCGGATGTGTCATGTGGAAAGAAATTTTTGCTTATAATTTTTTTTTCTATACAAAAGAAATTTGTTTATAAATTTGGACTCAATTGACTCAATCTAACAAGTTGAGGGACTCAATTGACATCAAATTGTAAGTAGAGAGACTCAATTGATAGTTTTTGTTGTAGAGGGACCAAATTGAAATCTTGCATAAGTAGAAGGACCAAATTAACTTTTTTAATTTTTATTTAGGTGGCCCTACAAATTATTTTCTATTTTCTCTTTTTTATTTTTAAATTATAATTCCTAATAAATATTATGGTGGGCTCCACTTGCAGGCCTTGTCAGCATTTAACGTGACACGTCAGCAAATAGACGGTTCATTTGATGGAGGGACTCCATTGACACCAAATTGTAAGTAGAGGGCTTAAATTGATAGTTTTGTAGTAGGAGGATCAAATTGATCCCTTTTTGTAAATAGAGGGACCTGTACGGTATTTTCACCTGAATAATAATTAATCTGTGATTTTTCAAGGGTATTACTAAATACCGCCCCCTTTTACTAGCCACCGCCCCCCTTGGACTATTTTGCCCTTTACTTTATTTTCTTCAAACTTCAAAATTTTCAATTCTCTCAAATTCTCTCAACCTTCAAACTTTCAAAACTCAATCATTCAAAATCGTTCAAGTAAAACAACATCAAAACTCATGTACAAAGATTTTTTCGAATTGAAAGTATGTTTTAAAAAAAAAAGAATTTTTTTTTTCTATTTATCATTAGTCAAAGATTAAAATCCTCTTGCTAATATTGACATATTCATACCCATTTAAGTTAAATGAATTGTCCAACCAATACTTATTAAAAGATAAAAAGAAATTAAAAGAAAATCTAAAAAGAATAAAAAAAAAACGCAGAAAAAAAAACCCAGA
>AWUE01022618.1:0-15077 GCA_001974825.2 Corchorus olitorius | reverse complement strand
TTTATCTTTTAGATTTCTTTTATCTTTAATAAGTATTGGTTAGACAATTCATTTAGCTTAAATAGGTATGAATATGTCAATATTAACAAGAGATTTAATCTTTATTAATGATAATAGAAAAAAATTTCTTTTTTTATTTTTTTAAAAACATACTTTCAATCCGAAAAAATCTTTGTGCATGAATTTTGATATTGTTTTACTTGAATGATTTTGAATGATTAAGTTTTGAAAGTTTGAAGGTTGAGAGAATTGAAAAGTTTGAAGTTTGATGAAAAATAAAGTAAATGATAAAATAGTCCAAAGGGGAACGGTGACTAGTAAAAGGGGGTGGTATTTAGCAATCCAATTTTTCAACAGAGTACGATTTTTTTTTTTTTTTTATAACCAAACAGGCTACGAGTTGATGGTATTGGTCAGACATGAGAGTTAAGGCGAACTGGCGAAGACATAAATATCCGGAGAGACAGATCCGCCTTTTGATTAGAGTGATCCAAGCGATGACCGCATTTACCAAATTATCCCAAATGTTTTACAGTATAACATGAAGTGAAATGCCGTAGTAAAATTTGGACAGAGTAGGAATTTAACACAGGATTTTCCAGCGCGTGACCATTAGTTGTTCCCACCTCCCACTTTTTCCCTGCAATAAATTACTTACCTCGAGCAAATTTTTATTTACTGCAACTTTGATTACGTGACGTTTGTTTCACTTCCTGACAGAACAAATTACTTTCAACTTTTACACTCTTCAAGCAAGTGTCGTTTAAAGTTTCCAAGTTTCAACAAAGGAAGAAGAAGAAGTTGATCTTTTTCTTTTGTTTTGGCAATGGGAAGCAGCAAAGGGAAGAAGAAAGTACATTATGAAGCTGAAGACTGGTGTTTTGTGTGTAAAGATGGTGGGACGTTACTTCTCTGTGATCACAAGTGAGTTCTGTCTTTTTCCTCTTTTTCTTTGGTTACAATTAGGGTTTGTTTTCGTTTTCTTTTTCAGGTTTCTTGCTTATGGTGTTTTGGGGTGACTTTCTTTTTCTTGTTTTTCTTTTGGGTTTTGAGTGAAAGTAAGGGTTCTGTTCTGATTTTCATGGTTAGTGAAGGGAAAGAAGAAAAGAAAAGGGAAAGCAGAGGTCTTTTATAGGAATTTTGGGTGATTAATAACTAGTAGCATGTATTTTCAGATGGTTTTTGAGTCGAGGGATGCATACATTCTAATTCTACTGTAACGTACTAAAGTTTTTATATTGTTTTCTCTGTTTCCAGGGGTTGTGGGAAAGCTTATCATCCTAATTGTGTGGGGAAGAAACTTTCAGTTTTGAAGTCTGACGGTCGCTATATTTGTAGTAAGTCTCTCAACTTCAAATGATACTATTAGATCATACCTTGTTTGTGCTTATCTTAATTTCAATTTCAAAGGAATGGAAAGTATGGTTTTGTTTGCTTGGAAATTTGATCACCCTTTATGTTGCAAGTAAATTATCTCTTAGACTCGTTCTGTGTTTCCCACCTCCTCTAGGATTGTGTATATTTACATGTACTGGCAACAGAAAGCATGGACATTCATCTTGTTTAACCATTGGTCTCAATGATTTGTCTTTCCAGGGAGGCATAAGTGTTCTCTGTGCATGTTGAGTACCCCTCAGGTTTATTGTCTTTGCTGCCCTAAAGCTGTCTGTGAGCTGTGTGTGACAGCAGCTGAGTTTGTGTCTGTTAATAAGTTGGAAAAAGGGCTGTGCAAAGATTGTTTAAATCGAGCATTAAGAGGTGAAAATGCAAAATTTGACTCCAAAGAGGTATATCCCTCAAGTTACAAGCTGAATGTTAGATTTATAGTTCTTTTTTTTTTTTTTTTTCACCTTGTTCCCAGTAGAAAGAAATGTTTTATCTTCTCTGTTCTTTGGAGCATAGGCTTCTGAATTTATGGATTTATCTACAGGTCAAGTTAGATTCTGAAGATTCAGATACAGAAGATGAAATGTTTACAGAGTATTTGGAGATTAAAATGAAGGAAGAAGGCTTGACATTTGATGATTTGCGTCGCGCTCGGATGGAGAGGGAGAATAACGGCATTGGATCAGGTTCTGATGAGATGAAGGGTAGAGATGCTGTGTTCACAATTTCAGATGATGATAGCCATAAAGGTGCTGCTGCAGTAGTAGATAATTCGTGTGAAAAAAGAAAGAAATCTGAAGTTTATGATCCAGATTTTGCTGCAACAGATAATTCGTGTGGCAAAAGAAAGAAATCTGAGGTTTACAATACAGATTTTGCTGCAATAGATAATTCATGTGGCAAAACAAACAAGTCTGAAGATGGAGAATATGTTGGATGGGGTTCAAAAGCTCTCCTTAATTTTCTGAAATCTGTTGGTAAAGATGTAAGTGAGAAATTACAGCTGTTGGAGGTATGTATTACAATCTTAGAGTACATTCAGGAGAAAAGCCTGTTTCTTGAGGATCAGAATGTGGTTGCTTCTGATGAAAAGCTGTCTGCATTTTTCCAGAAGGAAGTGGTGGAGCTGGGTGAGATACCTGATCTTTTAAAAGGGCATTTTGGTAATACTTCTGGTCAATCAAACTCAGATGAAAATGATAATGATAAAGGAAGTTATTCACAGGATGAAGTTGAACAGAACAGAGCATTGAGCTCTGATCATCTGCCTGTTGAGGAAGAGGTGGACAATGAAGTCCAAAAGAGTTCTGATAAAGGAAGTTGTTCACAAAATGAAGTTGAACAGACCAAGACCACGTCAGAATGCAAGATGCCCCGAACATTGAGCTGTGATAATCTGCCTGTTGAGGAAAAGGTGGACCATGAAGTCCGAAAGAGTTCTGATAAAGGAAATTGTTCGCAGAATGAAGTTGAACAGAGTATGTTAGAACACAAGATGCAGAGAACATTGAGCCGTGATAATCTGCCTGTCGAGGAAAAGGTGGACCATGAAGTCCAAAAGAATTCTTACGCTTCTGTAGTTGCTGAAAACATCAAACTTGTCTACTTAAGCAAGAGCTTAGTAGAGGAGCTGGTGATGCAGCCTGATAATTTAGAAAACAAAGTTGTGGGAAGTTTTGTCAGGGTGAAAAGAAAGTCTGGAAAGTTTTCAGAGAAGCCTTCTTTTCAGCTTCTGCAAGTCACTGGTAATCTTTTATTTGCAAAGAGTTAAATCATTTTTTTTTTGGGGGGTTATAATGTAACAGTAATCCTTTCTTGTTAATCTAAGCTGTGTGTGCATTGAGTCTAATTTTTGTTATCCTTTACTTCTCAGGCATAAAGAAAAGCATTATCAGTAGGGAGATTTCCCTTGAGGTGTCTTGCATGCCGAATGATATTACTATCGACCTGCTTGGTGATGATGATATCTCAGAGGTAAAAAATACCTGTGAGGGTTTTATCTTTTGTTATTTTCCAAAATATCAAATATTCATGTAAATCTAAAATGTTGATTTTGTCTTTACCCATGTAAAAGGTAATTTGGTATGAACAAACTGTATTTTCTCAATTCACTAATAAAGCCCTTGAATTTCAGTATTTCTTGAGATTGTCTAAGGTCTTTGTTGAAATTATTTTAACTTTTTAATTAATGGTTCCTGTAACCTCTATACTTCGAGCATATGCTCGTCTTCTTCATTTTCACCTGCCACCCCCCTTTCCCCACAATTGGATTTGTTGATTTTCATCTGCTTCAGCTTTTATAGTGTATTGGTTTTATTAGAGCTGCTCACAGCAGGCTGAAATGGCAGTTGTCTTCTCTTCCCTTACATTAGTTATAACATTTAGATTTCATGGTAAAAATACATTTTTTATAATCAATTTGTTCAACGTAATTTGAGTCTATATAGGTATATTTTCTATTCAGACGAGGACAATATTGCTTAGAAATCTCCACACCAAATTGTTTTGGATTTTGATGTTTGGTTACTTCCCATATTGTTTTATTCATATTGTGTTTTGTTTGCAGGAGGAATGTGAGGAGCTTAGACAGAGGATGAAAGATGGTCTTCTCAAAAAACCTACAGTGGTAAGTTCTTTTGTATGCGAGAAAAATCACACTTTCCTAGAAGAAACAACTTCTTTGATAACCCTTTTGAGGATTACTACTTGTTTCTTTATATGACCACTCGCGGTTGTGTAGAGGTAATGTTACTCAAAATGCACTATATATAGACTACTAAGAATCCCAGCATTAGATGGTACTGGATTTTACTTGTAGTTAAAGTCCTATGCTGAACTTAAGAATTCATTAAAAGAAACTTAATTGAAGGGATTGTTTATCACTAAACGGAATGGAAACCTAGCAAAACATTCCTCTTTTCGAGGCAGCTGTGAAAATTCATTTGAGATGTATAAAAATGGAATGGTATTACTAATAAGTGTGTCAAGGTCCCTCGTATATAAGCTGGCATTTGGTGTTTCTAAGCCGGCACTGTTCAGGATTCTGTCAATTGGGCACCTTCTTGATGGTTGTGTGTTCTAAGATGCCTTCCTATATTCCTCTGATAATTTTTGAACCTGGATTTAGTAAAATTCTTTATTGATTGAGAAACAGTTTATAAACATATTAAATCAGAATATTCTGATTGACAGGGCGAGCTTGAACAGAAGGCCAGAAGTCTGCATGAAGATGTAACAAAGAATGTATGTACACATAATAACTCTGGTTCTCTTGATATGAGTTAGAAAGGTCATATGTTTTCATTTGCCTTTGGAGTCCCTATACCTTTGCTCTGCACCTTTAGTGGTCTTTACTGGGTTTGCAGTTTGACATATACTTGGATGTCTCTCTTGAGTCTTCTCCCCGAAGAACTTTTATTTGTGTGATATTATCTTCCTGTAATTACTTTACATCGATAATCCTCATGGTTTAACAAAATAAAAATTCATTTATTTAATCAGTTTGATTTTGATCCATACCATAGTGATAATCTTCCTTGTCGTGGTACTCTAATATGTACTAATATCTATTTGTACTTCATTCAACATTTCTTGTTACTAATTTTTCGATTGTGAATTTCTCTAATTGTCTTCTGATTTTGCTGCCAGTGGATTAAAAGAAAGTTGGTCAGCTTGCAGAAACAAATTGATTATTTACACGAGAAGGGACGAAAATCATCATATCCTTTTATGATGTTGAGCGATACTGTTTAGTCATCTTTTTTATGAAAGCCAACCTATAAACTTGCTTACAAGGATTCGATTGCTTTCTTGATTTTTTATACTATATATCCTTCTAACTAGTATGTTTTTTTTTTTGAAGAAACTAGTATGTTTTTGTGAAGTATAAATATTGTCAGCATAGTGCACAGTTTTATTTGTGATGTCCCCATATTCAGCTGTAATGACTGGTTGGAGTTGGACCTTAACTTCCCCTGATTTTATACATTAGATAAATGTTTGGATGAAAGAGAAAAGCTCAAGAAGTCCTCCGAACAACAACGATTACTACAAATGTTACCGAGCGTCATTGCGGAGGAAACTGAGCTTGATCCAACTGCAAGTAATTCTTCAGAAAGTAATTTCTTAACTGCATCGGAGAAGCTGCAAAGCCTGTGAATAATTTTGTTGATGAATGGAGCTTAATGGGAGATTCTGAATTCGTGAAGGAACTGCTGCAGGTTTCAAACCTCATTTCCTTCCACTTTTGGTTTGTGCATATAGTACTGTAATTAGTATCCAATGGTGATATTGTCATAGTTTAGCGTACAGCGACTTAGGCTTTTGGCATAGGTGTATAACCAATGTACAGTAACTAGCCTTATTTCATGAATGGAAAATCCCAGCTACATTCTTTTTGAATTATGATTTTGTTAATGTACATTTACAGAGGATTTCTACTTCTAAATAATCTCAAGTCGAGTTTTAATTTGAAAAATGTGCTACTAGTATTATATTATGATTACGCCAGAACCTGGGCAGTTTGGATTATGATTTTATTCCCTCCTAAGAAAAGGGAAACGAAGTTGAATGAGAAATTGCAATTTCTGAATTTCAGTTTCAATAAATACGCAAAGAGATAAATATATATCTGAAACTGTCTATGATCCAATTTACCAAATTGTCCACACAAACCCTAATACCCTATCCTTTAGATGACGTGAACATGCAGTAAAAATTGGGACAGAACTGTAACTTAACATTTGATATTTTAATTCCGATCCCACTCTTTACGTTCCGTTAGCAAATAAAAACAGAGTGCAGTTTTGGTTTACTTCCACTTCCCATTAAACACTCTTCCACTTCCAGCAAACTACCATTTTTCTGATCAAGTTTCAACGAAAACCAATGGCAAGTGACAAAGGGAAGAAAGTGAAAATAGATGAAAGTGAAGAATGGTGTTTCGTTTGCAAAGACGGTGGCTTTTTACTTACGTGCGATTTTGCGTGAGTACTGAGTATAATATACTTATCTATTTGCATATATATGTATATTTTCTTTCGTGGTTTTCATGGTGTGATATAGGATTAGGGGTTTTTCTTCTTTGGGTTGCTTTTGTTTTTTTCGTTTTGTATAGCTTTAATCATTAGTGTTGGTCGACGTTAAAATATACAATGTTCTGCTTTTCAATATGGTTAGTGAAGGAACAATTTCAAAGAGAATGCATGGAAAATAAAGGGTGCAAGCTAGAGTCCATGGTTGAGTTACTTGCTCTTATGATGATCGATTATAAGAAGATATATATATCTTCTTCCTTTGTCATTCATTTTTTATATATATATGTTGTTTGATTTTGATGGAGTTATGTTTCAGGGGTTGTGGAAAATCTTATCATCCTAAGTGTCTGCGACTAGACAATTCAGCTCTCCAGTCTAAATCTCGCTGGATCTGCCGTAAGTCTCTCTCAGCACTTCAAATGGTTAACTTCATTTGAGGCAATGAAATAACCAACTGTTTTGAGTAGACTTATAAGTTATTTTTTCCCCATTCTATATATATTTACATGGCTTGCATCTATAGTGGCAATTGAAAGCAATTGATATTAGTATAAAATTGATTATTTTTGTTTGAATCCACACAGAAAGGCATAACTGTGCCGATTGCGGTATGCCCTGCCCGCCTCTGTTTTATTGCCTTTGCTGCCCTTGCGCTGTCTGTGACCTCTGTATGGCAGTATCTGATCAGTTTTTGCATTTGAAGTCGGATAAAGGACTCTGCGAAATATGTTTGAATCTCGCATTAACTGCAGCAGAAAATGCATATTCTGACTCCAATGTGGTAAATATATGCTCATCAAGCTGAATGTTTTCTTTAATTTGCAACTTTATTGATTATGTTTTCTAGTTTATACACCTTTGAAATCAAAAAAGGTTATGTGATCTTTTGTCTCATTTTTGTTCTTTGGAGCGCGCATGGAGTAATTATCAAATTATGGACTTATTTACAGGTCAGTGAAGATTTGGAAGATCCAAATAAAAAAGAGGAGACCATGTTTAATGGTTATTTGGAGATTCAAATGAAGCGAGAATGCTTGACTTCTAATGATATATATTCTACATGGGTTAACAGTGAGAAACATGGCGGAAGATCAGGTTGTAATAAGATCCATCTTTCAGAAGCGCAACACGCTCATACTTTGATAATATCAGATTCAGAAGAGAATAATAGAGGAAATTGTTCAGAAAGTGAAGTTGAACAGAATATCATTAATCTGTCTGATCTTGAGGAAAATGTGGACCATCAATCAGACGAAAAGAAGTCTTACGCATCAATAATTATTAAAAATATCAATTTTGTATATCTGAGAAGGGGCTTAGTTGAGGAGCTGTTGATGCAGCCTGGTTTCAAAGACAAAGTTGTTGGAAGTTTTATCCGCGTCAAGACTAGGTATCAAAAATGCTATTTTCAGCTCCTACAGGTCACTGGTAAGAACTTCAAACCTATTTTGTTAATTTAAGCCTTTTCTGCATTAAAAATTATGTTCCTTTCCATGATTCTTGATCCTCTTCTACTTCCTAGGCATAAAGAGAATCTGGAATGGCCATATCAATAAGCTCTTCTTTGAGGTTTCTGATTTGGAATTTAATGATATCCCTATCGACTTGCTTACTAATGAAGACATCTCAGAGGTAACATTAATATCCCCAAGGTTTAATCCTTTTTCTGTTTTCCTAAATATCAAGCAAGTATTCCTAACTAGATTAGGATTTTCTGATGTTTGGTTAGCTTTAGCTCCCATATCGTATGCTTATTCACGTTTTCTTAGCAGGAGGAATGTGTGGATCTGAGAGAGAGGATTAGAGATGGTGTTATGAGGAAACCTACAGTGGTAAACTTCTTTTATACTTACTAAAATGGCTTCCTATTTATTGAATCTGGATTTTTACTTTATTTCATATCAAAATGAAAAGCTGGTTATTCAATTAGTTAATCAGAGTATTATGATTTCAGGGGGAGCTTCAAGAGAAGGCCGATAGTCTGCATGAAGATATAACAAAGCATGTACGTACATATATGTAATCTATTTAACCAATTATGGTTCAAATATTCCATTTTTGTAGTTACTAATAAATTTCTCAAATATAATTGTGTTTGCAATTTTGTTGCCAGTGGATTCGAAGAGAACAGAACAGATTGCAGAAAGTTGTTGAGTATGCAAGTGAGAAGGGCTATAGAAAGTTATATCCTTTTATGATGTTGAGCTAACTGTAGAAATAATAATCATAGTAATCCATGCTTGGTATGGTATCTACCAATATCTTGAATTCTCTTGCATTGGTAATTACTTAAAATTTTATACATTACCCTTTCATGAAAGCTGACTTTTACATTTTCTTCAGCAGGATGAAAATATTTGTTTTGCTTTTGCTTTTGATTGAATAAAGATTTCTACATGATTGTCTCCAAATAGTATAATATCCTTGTATAACCTAGTAGGTGTAATGGCTGGTTGGACCTTAACTTACCCTGATTTAATACGTTAGATAGAACTTTGGATGAACGAGAAAAGCTGAAGCAGCCATCTGAAAAACAAAGATTACTAAGAACGCTGCCAAGGGTCATTGAAGAAAATTGATCTTGTTCCAAGTTCCAACGCAGCGGATCATCAATGCAAACAAACAAGATGGTTAAGCCTTCACCAGTTGAAGCTTTATCTCTTTTACACTTAGTTTCTGCTGCACTCCTTGTATTTTTACTTTGGAACTATAAAATCTTATATTTTTACTTTGAAACTATGAAATGTAAAACGTAAAAACCTTAAAACAGACAGAAACACACAGTTGAAATTGCTCATCTTTAAGTTGTGGTCTTTTAGCTTCTGCTGTTTTCTTCATTGTCTAAAATTGCTGTTACCAATGAAAGAACATGACATTAGGAGTTCAGACAGCAGAGTATCATTGTGTCAGCCAACAGGAGGTGAGTTTTGGGAGAGATTGTTTGTCTCCAGGACTGAAATGAATGACACACTCTTTTGTTTGTAGCATCATTGTCATTCAATACTTCAATTCAATGGCAAAACAGGATGATTGAAGACCAAATCCTGCATTCATATATACAGCACTAGTAGCTATCACTGTTAAAATAAAGTAAAAATGTAAGTTTGGATTGAACTTACCCTCTCTCATCTGGATCTTGTATTGGACAAATATCTGTGGTACTGAAGAAGCAAATGAGCATCGGGAGAGATTCAAGTGTCAAGGACCGTAATCTGTTTCCTTCCAAATTATCACTTAAATTTCTTCTAGTTAAAGAAAAAAAAAGAAGCATTTTGGCCACGGATCGTATGAAAACAGATTCTTCAGTATCTTGCAGTTTTAAACTTTTATCTATCTTTTTGGTCAAAAAAACTTTTATCTATCTTTAGTCTGCCAAATGATCCTGGTGGGAGTTGACCATTACAGATCTGCTTCAAATTTGTTAACTCGTCAAGAGAAAGTTATTCCAAAAGAGGAAATGCTACAGAAGAAAGATATTGCAGCTGCTATTTCAAAGACCCATGTCTTTGATTTCTTAGTTGATATATATCATTCCATGGAGTTGAAAGAGGGGGGACTTGTAATTGGTTTGTTGCAGTGACATTTGTGATAGTCAGAAATTAAACGTAGCACTGCTTTATCTCTGGTAGGGTTAGCCAAGCTGTAATATTGAAAGTGGATGATGGATGCCCTTGTTTATGAGAAAAACTGGGCTAAATCACCCAATTCGCTCTACTTTCGTTACCATTAGCCACATCAAAAACAGACACGGATTCATAAGGGAAAGCTACAAATTTGCCAATTAGAATGGCCAAAGCAATGCCAATTAGACTTTAATTAGGCTAAAATTCTGCCTTGTCACTCTGCTATATATGTTTAAGCTTCTAAAGCTATTTAAATGGTGGATTGTTAACCAAAAGCTATTAATTAATTATAACACAGAAACCATTCCAGAACGATAATAATAAAATAAAATCATATTAAAAAGTAAAGTAGATTTATAAGTAGCGAAAAGGGGATCTCATCTCAGTGAGAAAAAACAAAATTGAAATAATTAATTAACAGCCTAAAATGATGTTGATTTGATTAAAAGCATAGCATTAACATACAATAAAGACAATTCGCCCTGATTCACGTAATCAGCCAAAATCCTGCTTTTAATCCTCCTAAATCAACTTGAAATTTTAGAAAAGAAAAGAAAAAACAAAAAACCCTAAGGCAGGAACGGATCAATCATCATCATCAGGATCAACACCTTCGAAAGCCCAAGCATTATCTGCCCTAAGACGAGCCTCTTCCTCCGCAGAAAAATCGTTCTCGATTCCAAAATACTTCCTAACATACTCTACACTCTTATTCTTAATCCTATCAGCCACGGCCTGGTTGAGCATGTCAAGAAGGTCCTTTATGTTGAGATAGTTAGCGCCCAAGATCATCTCCTTGAGCGACTCATTGTCCCTGGCCTTGACAAATTCCTCATCGAAGGTCCTGGCCTCATCGTCTGCGGAGCTGCCGCGTTTACGGAACTCCAGTCGTTTCTTGGTGTACTCGATAATGGCCGAGAGGCACTTGGCAGAGACGTTGGGGAGGGGCATGGGTTCTTGAACAGCGTCAGGATTCTCGTCAAAGAAAGTCTTGACAGTGACGAACTCCATCGCTATTGCTTCCTCCACTTCGAACTGTTGATCATCGGCGGTTCGAAGGGTAATTTTCTTGGTTTCATCCGTGGTGGTGGTCGCCATTGTTGAGAGCAGCAAAAGATTGATTAGGTTTTGGGGATTTTGATCGGGGGTTGAGAACTTTTGATTCTGATGGGTGGGGAATGGGTGTGAGTTGACACCGTATTTATACTACGCTATTCGTTTAGATCGGTGGGGACTCCTAGTCTGTTTGGTACTGTGGACTCCTATCCTAGTCCTAGTTTAATATGTAGTTAGTTTTTTAAATTAATTTAATTTATTTTTTTTTATTTTTAATGTTTATGATTATTATTATTGTTATTATTATTACATTAATCTTCCACTATAAAAGCCGTTGCAACTTCCAAAAATGCCCAAAATTCTCTGAATTTTCATTGGCCCATTTAACTGTTTTTAAGCCCATATCTGTCATTTCCCAAACAATCTACGGACCAGATCAACCCACGTTTTAAACATCCCCTCCTCAGTATACTATCCTCAGAACTGCCAAAACATTCCCCCCATTTTTTTTTAACTTTTTCTCCCTTTTTTCCACTCTTTCACTGTTCATCCAGTCCATTTGCAACCACCGACTCCTCTGTTTTAATTTGGATCCAATTGCTCCTTGCATTTGGGGCTCTGAAAATTTTCTCACACTGCGAATTAATACTGCCACGCCCACCCTGAATTTTTCAATGGCTCCATCATTATCTCTTTTACCCTGTAATTCCGCCTTCTCCTCCTTCTGGATGATTCCAAATCTCTGCAAAAAACAAAATATAATCAAAACTTTTTGGGCGGCTTGGCAGACGGCTGTCTCCTTACAAAATCTCCATTTATTTGCCTCTTCAACACCTTCTCGATTCTTCTCTTAGACCAACCCCTCAATTTCTTCCATCACCACATACTTTCCCATCTGTCTATTTGTCACCTTTTGCTCCTCCACTAATTTCTTCATATCTTAACTGAATCCTCTTCTCCTCCGTAAATTGTTTTCTGCTTTTATTGTTTGCTGCGCTCTTCCTTGCAACGGTAAGTTTCCGATTCCTTCCTTAGCATCTTCAGCTTCCTTTTTTATTTGATATATCTTCCCCCTCCATTGATACTCTCCTGATGCATGTGTCTGTTTTTTTTATTTTTCCTTTGTTGGTTAGTATCAGACTATCAGTTGACCCTTTTTTGCCTCCTCTGTCTTTTTTTACATTCTCCTTTTATTGTTATGAGTTTAATTTATTTTCCTTTCTTCAAATTTGCAAATTGGGTTTAAGATTCTTTTTCTATTCCTAATGGGGTTTAAGATAGATGGAAGTAGTTTGTATGAAAATGTTATGTTCGTTTGTTTATGTTAGACGGATTTAATAAAATCAGATTTGAGTAGTCAATTTGATCGTTCGATTTGTTTCAGGAAAAAAGGTCCAAGGATGATTTGAAGGAAATCACTCACAAAGTTTAATTCGATGTTGAAATTGCAGGAAAACCTGCTGGTATGCTTCACTTTCCTTCCTCATAGTATAGCTATAAAGTATAAACCCACTGATTATGTCATTGAAAGGGCATTTTCTGCAGTAGGAGATCGATTCTCATGTAATAAGTATAAGAAGAAAATGGAATGCATTGACATAGGAGAAAAATTTTATTATATTTATCCCTGTAGAATTCTCGGTAGAGATAACTAAAAGATCACCTTGAACTATAAACCTGATCTTTGATACTGTTTCTCCTGCTCTTGGTTCACAAGTTTTGTCTCAGCCTCAAGAGGTATTGCCATTCTCCTTGGCTCCTTGCAACCTATATTTCCCCCCTTTCAGTTTATCAGGAATTTAAATGTTCCATGGCTCAAAATTGCATTTTTTGTATATATTCCATTGATCTCCAAAACTCTTACTCTTTATCTTGCTTCTCAGATTCTATCTCAGGTTGAAGCTTCTGATCAGGTTTTGTCTTTATCCTTAGAAGCTACATTTTGTTTACCCCTGTTTTGTTTGTGAACCATTTAAATGCTTTGTGCTTTGGAAATCTATGTTTTTTTGTACCTCCAAAACTCTTACTCATTATCTTGCTTCTCAGATTCTGTCTCGGTTTGAAGCTTCTGAACAGGTTTTCTCTTTGTCTTTAGAAGCTATATTTTGTTTACTCATGTTTTGTCTACGAACCATTTAAATGGTATGTGCTTTGGAAATCCATGCTTCTGTTAGTATATATGGCATTCATGTCTCATGCCTTTTCTTTTTGTCTTGGCTCTCAGATTTTGTCTCAGAGTGAAGCTTCACAAGAACCTAAAGCCTCTGAAGAGGTAGTATATATGGCATTCCGCAGCTTGAAGTTTCCCAAGAGCCTCAAGTTTCTGATCAGGTTCTGATATCCTTTTAGATAGTTCTTAGATAGTTCTGCCTCTTTACACCCATGTTTGTTTATGTTTTGAAAATTGCATTCAAAGATTCCTCCTATGAAATACTTCATTACCTACTGGATTTTTTTTCCTGGCAAAAGTAATCTATTCTTTTGAGAGATTAATTATAAGTGAGCATGTCAAAGTGGTTGAGGAGACGTGCACAAGATTCATAGGTTTAGTCCTTCATGGTTGGGTTTTAGGTTCAATCGCAATCTTTGATGACTATCTTTCTCATTTACAGGTATACACTATATAAATAATATTGTGTTCATTGTCAAATTTGTTTAATAGTTGTGCCTATTTTGATCATGAACTGATCTTCTCCGTTATTATTTTCAGTTTTTGCTTCCTCATTGTTGACTTGGGAAGTGGAACTTTGTCTTAAAATTTAATGTCATTCATATCTGCTTTTGTCTTAGTTAAGTTTTCTGATTTCTGACATTTTACTTGCTGGAAAACAAGCTCTAGAAATGAAGTGGAACAAAGGAAACAAGCCCTTCATTTGTCATCATCCTGAGAACAAGTTTTGGTAATTTAATCCAATTTATCTTTTTTCAAAATCTTGATTGCAATAAATAATGAATGTGTAAGAAAAACATGTAATATGGGCCAAGATAGAAACCAGATTTGGATAATAAAAATATCCTGTTTCATGTGTAAGGTTCCCCCCCCCCCCAATTTATGTACTGTTTTAGAATTGATATTATTGAAATTGTTCTTGAACCTTAAGAATGTTTACTTCATAGTCTTACCTTCAAAGGTTATATATCACCAAACATATTACTATTTCTGTAATCTTTGTTTTCTTGGAGGTGGCTGAGATGCTTGGTTTACATAATGATGTGATTCTGCACTAGAAAGCAGTTCAGGTCAATCTTTTTTCTTTGTAGTTTTGTCACAGTCAATTTTTTTCATACATCAATTTTCTTTATGTTCTTCTGTATAGCTATTTAGAAACTTCATTATGACTATATCATTCTTGCTAATAATGCAGTGTTGCTATAGGGTCTGCTATAGTACTCATTGAGGTTTTGCTTAGGATCAGACACCAATCCTACTCATCAGGGCTGCAGATGCTGATGCTTCGCATGCCTTTGCACTTTGCTGTCGTTGAGGTTGTTGTTGATTAAATAAGCCTTTGTACAAGGAAAAACATGTAACTTTTTTGTATATCATATTTTGGCATTACCGTTGCATTGAAAAGTGAAAATTTTACTCCTATAATGAATAGGAGAGAACCTCTTGAACAATGCCAATTTATTATATTAAGTTTCAGTTTAAATTTCTGTGAAATTTCTAAACTATTCATCAACTAAAAATAAGAAAAGTGCATGTCTTATTTAATACTATATACAATCATAAAATGAACCATTTTCTCACCTGACCAAAAGAACAAAGTTTCTGCCTCCTGTTCATAATTTTATTATGCTCGTGATTTGCCTTTCCATATAATCTTTGACAAAATTCATTCATTACATAATTTATTTATATACTTCTATAAATTTTACAATTATGACCTAAACCCAATCCAAATTAAACTAAGCCCAATTTTATAAACCTAACATAATAACCACACATTAAAAAAGGCCTACATAAGAGATCAAG